>JAXIVJ010007857.1:0-42500 GCA_036785665.1 Chirona hameri
ATATATATATATATATATATATATATATATATATATATATATATATATATATATATATATATATATATATATATATATATATATATATATATATATATATATATATATATATATATATATATATATATATATATATATATATATATATATATATATATATATATATATATATATATATATAAACGATGTTAGATAGCTCGAGACAAGCTCTTTCGAAAGTATTTCGTTCATATTTTTTTCTCAGGTCAATATTGAGGTCACCGGAGGTCTGTAGCGTGGTACATCTATTAAAATCTCCTATTAAAACTATGTGTGACCATTGACAGTAGCCGGCCGGCTGCAAGACCAAACCCAGCCGGCCACCGCCCTTCTCTCCAGACAAAAACGACACTGGTAAAAAGACCAGTGCGCGGCCGTCTAGACCGCACGTTTCAACAAAGTCATGATGGCCGCCATTATCAGGCAGCCATTAACAGTCAGTTATGACCCGCAGGGAGGGTGAGCCTGGCGAAGCTCCCTCTGAATCCTATCATTCAACGTGAACCCGCACCGTCAGCGAACCACATCATTCAGGATGAACCCGCACCACAAGAACCGCCACACCCTTCCCCTCCCCATCCCCTCCCCCCTCCCCCAGCCTCCCCGACGCACGCGCCACCGGCGCACCGCGGGACGTCACGGGTCTCAGGACGTTACCTAATAAGGGCATCTACGGGAGCGACACCAATGACAGCATGCAACGGCGGCGGAAGCAGAAGAATACAATAAATCAAAGTAACAAGAGGAACTGATGGGAAGTTAATGATTGAAGAACTGATGCCAAGATCAAATCGTGAAAGTAATTAATCACCATATCCTATCGACATATCTATGTTCGGCGGTGGAAAAGATATAGATCATTACGGATAAAGTGATATGATGGACCAATCTGGATGCAAATGCAGAGGCAATGACCACAACACCTTACCAAATCACTGTAGCAAGGATAGAAATAATGTATAAAATATCCAGACCGGGTATGAAAACGCATTCAGAAAAGGAGAGAAACTACCATTTAAAAGAATGCAGGTACTTAATGCAGGTATGCAGGTAAGATAGACCAGCAAGAAATATGCAGCACCAGCAACGGATCACGAAACAAGAACTAAAAGGGCGTATCCCCGTTATCAACAATTAAATCCGACTAAAGAAGTCAGATATAAGTTATTTTTCCAGAAGGTTCTAAGCTAAAAATTGAAGAAGAAACGGCGTCAGCAGTTTGGAGAATTAGTAAGCACCAAGTACAGAGACGCTCGGCCAATCAGAGGACGCAGGGTCCTGCCACACCCTGCGGCCGCCGGCAGCCAGCGGAGCCAGGAGACTATATAAGGACGCAACGTCGCACAGAAGGGAATCAGGAATCATCAGGAGGCGGGGACTGGAGGACAGCCGACGACGGGAGGAGGCGGACTGCACGGGCGGCGGGAGCCGCCCGCTGGACGAAACGACGCGGACAGACCAGAAATCAGGAGGAGACGGGGACTGGAGGACAGCTGACGACAGAAAGAGGCCGACTGCACGGGCGGCGGGAGCCGCCCGCCGGACGAGCGGACGCACGGGCCGCGGGAGTCGACTTCGGGACCTCAGCACGCGCGCTGCCGCGGGAGTCGACTTCGGGACCACAGCACGCCAGTTTAGCCGGCGCGGCGGCGGCAGCCGTCCGCCGTAACAGGGGTGACAGCAGAGAGACGGCAGCAATACTCAGCCAGGCAGAGGTGACAGCGGTAGATCACGTCAGAAGTAAGTCACGGAGCTGCTCATCCTTTCCGATCCTACCCGAAATTCAGCCCAGGCCCGGTGACTACAAAATGAAAACAATAAGGGACTAAGTGTGATATTGTACGTAATTTGGGTCATCTGTCCAGACTCGCTACTTCTGACCTAGGAAGACAGGAGAACGTCATGTGTAGCCGTAATTTGGGTCATCTGTCCAGACTCGCTACTTCTGACCTAGGAAGACAGGAGAACGTCATGTGTAGCCGCAATTTGGGTCATCTGTCCAGACTCGCTACTTCTGACCTAGGAAGACAGGAGAACGTCATGTGTAGCCGTAATTTGGGTCATCTATCCAGACTCGCTACTTCTGACCTAGGAAGACAGGAGTACGTCATGTGTAGCCGCAATTTGGGTCATCTGTCCAGACTCGCTACTTCTGACCTAGGAAGACAGGAGAACGTCATGTGTAGCCGTAATTTGGGTCATCTGTCCAGACTCGCTACTTCTGACCTAGGAAGACAGGAGAACGTCATGTGTAGCCGTAATTTGGGTCATCTGTCCAGACTCGCTACTTCTGACCTAGGAAGACAGGAGTACGTCATGTGTAGCCGTAATTTGGGTCATCTGTCCAGACTCGCTACTTCTGACCTAGGAAGACAGGAGAACGTCATGTGTAGCCGCAATTTGGGTCATCTGTCCAGACTCGCTACTTCTGACCTAGGAAGACAGGAGTACGTCATGAGTAGCCGTAATTTGGGTCATCTGTCCAGACTCGCTACTTCTGACCTAGGAAGACAGGAGAACGTCATGTGTAGCCGCAATTTGGGTCATCTGTCCAGACTCGCTACTTCTGACCTAGGAAGACAGGAGAACGTCATGTGTAGCCGTAATTTGGGTCATCTGTCCAGACTCGCTACTTCTGACCTAGGAAGACAGGAGAACGTCATGAGTAGCCGCAATTTGGGTCATCTATCCAGACTCGCTACTTCTGACCTAGGAAGACAGGAGTACGTCATGTGTAGCCACAATTTGGGTCATCTGTCCAGACTCGCTACTTCTGACCTAGGAAGACAGGAGATCGTCATGTGTAGCCGCAATTTGGGTCATCTGTCCAGACTCGCTACTTCTGACCTAGGAAGACAGGAGAACGTCATGTGTAGCCGTAATTTGGGTCATCTGTCCAGACTCGCTACTTCTGACCTAGGAAGACAGGAGAACGTCATGAGTAGCCGTAATTTGGGTCATCTGTCCAGACTCGCTACTTCTGACCTAGGAAGACAGGAGTACGTCATGTGTAGCCACAATTTGGGTCATCTGTCCAGACTCGCTACTTCTGACCTAGGAAGACAGGAGTACGTCATGTGTAGCCGCAATTTGGGTCATCTGTCCAGACTCGCTACTTCTGACCTAGGAAGACAGGAGAACGTCATGTGTAGCCGTAATTTGGGTCATCTGTCCAGACTCGCTACTTCTGACCTAGGAAGACAGGAGAACGTCATGAGTAGCCGTAATTTGGGTCATCTGTCCAGACTCGCTACTTCTGACCTAGGAAGACAGGAGAACGTCATGAGTAGCCGTAATTTGGGTCATCTGTCCAGACTCGCTACTTCTGACCTAGGAAGACAGGAGAACGTCATGTGTAGCCGTAATTTGGGTCATCTGTCCAGACTCGCTACTTCTGACCTAGGAAGACAGGAGAACGTCATGTGTAGCCGATGCTGTATTGTGTGATGTCAGGCGATCGCAGTACTATGAAGTAAGCATGCTGCACAGCGAATAGGGTTAGGTCCTAACGCCTTTTGGCGTCTGTAAATACGAGCGGTTTTAGTTAGGATGCTAAGCTAGAGATTGAACTAGTAAATTGTTTGCTTAGTTGCTGAGTTAGAATAAACGTTGTAAATTTGTATAACATTTTACTGGGGAAAGGAGACGTGATGGAATTGAGATGGTCGTTGAAGGAAGGAAATGTACACGGCAATACGGTCCCCCGACAGCATGATGTAAGACATAAATGAAGCCAGTTTAGCCGCTGATAATTATTATGTTTGGGCTGTGGTTCGAATGTTTCGATTAATTCGTTCTCGTCTTGCTCGCAATACTTAGCCAGAAGCCAGAGTTTAATGATTAAGTACGTTTCCGCTTCAGTAAATTTAACGTTATGTATCAGAGTTTTGAACGATTTCGAATCACGGAATGGTAACTTTCGCTGAACGGTTAAAACGCCAGGTAACCCAACTACCAGACAAAGTATTTGAGTATGAGTAGTGTATGAGTATGAGTAGTGAGGTTGGGAAGAAACTCGTCATTCTAGCTTGGCAGGTAACGATAACTAATGTAAGGACCATATCACTGAGACGACATCGATTGGTTCTAAAGTATCGGTTCATTCGGTCGCTTAGAGGTGTGCTCTATGTATGTTGAGCGGGACAACACAAATCGGAGACTGGTAAGTTACCGCCAAGGGATTGTCTGTCTAAGATTACGTATGTATAATCGGCGATGTGCTATTAGCTATTGGTCCAGCATCGCTTCCTACCGACGATTGTTTAAGGACGGTGTATGAAAAATGCGATTCATTAGCTGTCACTGCGACCTCGTTTATGTCGCTGATAAACTCGTGCCGCTGATCCGGAGTGGTTAACGTTAAATCCCTGTCTATATTACTTTAATTGGAATTATCGATCAAACCATAACTAGTTCAGCCCGTAAAAGGTTCTAAGGGCGCAGCAACCTGCAACAGACGTATACTTGCGAGTCAGTGGATGATAAGAATAACAGGTAAATTAACTTTCTTAATAGTGTGCGTCTCCTAACCGTCTGTTAAAAATACACCTTCAGCCAGCAGCTCCCGATTTATGACATTACAGCCGACGCCTTCTCCATGTTAACGTCAGGGTACAACTGTAATGTTAGATGTCCTGTATATTGACAGTCCAAGTGGTAACTTAAGCCTTATTATTAGCCAACTATAAACAGCGTTACATTATTTGAATCTATTCTGACGATGGTGCACTGCCGATTATATTGAAGTTTAAAAGTGATATTTCGGAGATTACTAGCTGATGCTTATTGAAATGTGTTATTTGTGATATATGCACGTTATCTCTGGCTGCGATTCTTTTTGGACAACGTTTCCCATGTAGGAAATTACCTAAGGGTCATATAATTTACGTCATCGATAGAGAACTGGTAAAGCGGTTAGTACTCAGTCACAGTTGGAGAAACGTCGTTGATATTGATTTCGTAATAGGATGGCGAGAAGGACACTACTCATCCCCAGCAACTAGATGAGTGAATGAGGATCAGACACACAGACACAGACACACAGCACATCCACATATACAACATACACAGACACACATACACACATACACACATACACACATACAAACATACACAGACACGGACAAAAGGACACAGACCTCAGGCACACGCATGAGTCCGGCGGTCGAGTAGTGCCGTCGTTTGCGGCGCGGTGTGCTGTGAGATCCGTTCGCCGCCGCCGCTGCCGCTGCTGCTGCCGTCGTTCGCCGTTCGCCGTTGCCGGTGCCGTCGCCGCCGTCGCTGCTGAATCGCTTGGTCACCTTTCTACTGCTCAGTGTTGTGATTGCTCGTCCATTATAAACAATATTGGCAAGGAGGGCGGTTCCCTTGCTTGTTCGCATATGTATGTTGTTTAGTGAGTAGGTTGTTCGGTGAATATTTTGTTAGTTTTAGTTTCGTTTTTTAAGTTTTTTTAATACTTTTTTGTTTAGTTTCGTGTTCATGATTCGTGTTCGATGATTTGTTTTGATGGAATGTATCTGGCAAGCTCTAGTAGAGGGTGTCTACGAGCGGTTAAGTAATCTGCTGCATGTAATTATGTCGCAATAAAAGTATTAAAAAAGCGCGGTCACACAGGCATTCCGAATACGTGTTCGTGAGACGAGAAGAAACGTGTTCCATTTAAAGGCTACTGTCGGAGCGGCGTACACACTACCCCAGTCAGCTCGGATCAGGTCGTAATGAAAGTCAGCGAGGTTAATGCGACGGAGACAGCGGGACGGGACGACACGTTTTGGGAGACGGTGTCGCGGCACTTCTACTACGTCGCGAACAAACCTATGCGGACTAAAGTCGCAAAAACGGGAGGTACAGCGTCTCACAAAGCGGCTGCAGGTCGTTAATAGGACATCTAACAGTGACCCAGAATAATATGTACGCGATGTTACATGTTGGAACAGAGAATGGTCGGAAATAAAGTCATTCAGGCGCTTCTTGGCAGGGTCACTGGTGGATTTTAACAAGTCACAGTTCAGATCACCGCAGTTGTCGGATGTTTGAGGAGCACGTGCTGGTACTGTGTCTCGAGGTCTGAAAGGTCGGCTTCTATATCCGCGACACGGTGCCTGGGAGGGCGGTACACCACACCCATGACGAACCGACGCCTATTATCCGGTCGTACTAAAGTCGTGTACGTACACACGGACATTTCGTCTTTAACCCTCGCCCTACGGGGGGGGGGGGGTCCTAAAACGACACCCCTGAGGTTTTTCTTGCATAACTTTTATACATGCGGAGCATCTTGCTGAAATTTGTCGTAGCTAAGTATACAACAATTATACGTATGCTGCAAAAATTTAATTGGAATTGGTTGATAAATTTGGGAAATAATAATGTTTTGATGACGTCATGTTGGTGGAAAAACGATAAATGTTTGAAAAATCGTAGAAAAATAATTTTTGAGCAAATTGCAAACGAAATTAAGTAAAGATATGAAATGTCATTTTTTTAATGTCCATCTCGGATTTTCGAAATTTTGGGTTTTTGACCCCCAAAATGAACAAAAACTTTTTTTTTAAAATCACCACAAAATCAAAATTTTCAAAGATGTTAAAAACCGGAATATATGTGAGAGAACTGAGTATGGACAATACTCAAACCAAATTTCAAAGAAATATCTCTATTTTTGATTGAGTGATGGCTCCCTAAGTGTAAGCAATTCATGACGTCATTTAACAAAAAAATACTTTTTTTGACCAGATACGAATAAATAATTACCTTTTCTGTATTTATGAGACACAACTGGTCTAGGAAAATGCCTTATATTTACATTTATTAATTTCTCATTTTGATGTTTTCTGACAGAGCAAAATCGCTGTTCTGGACGTAGTCGATCGAGGTCATTCACTTGACTTGGAAGGTCACTCGTTGATCCTAAACCTAAAAATTGCATACCGTTAGATACCAAACATGACAGGAAACATATTGGTTCTTACCGCGTTGCTCTATGTTTCTTGGTTTGGAAGTTAACAGGGGGTCATTTTAGGCCCCCCCGTAGGGCGAAGGTGAAAAAAGCTCCCCTGGGGCGAGGGTTAATAGAGGAGTGGGATGCACAGACAGTATTGCTTTTTCCTTCTTTAAATTTGCATTGCCGTTGTTTGTCGACTTTGTAGATTATTATTGAATGTTTTCGCCCGCTCATGTTGTTGAATGATTTCGCCCACTCATGTTCGTTTCGCTTGACCTTGTTATCTGACCGATACTTGTCAGACGAGTTTCGTAAAGTGACTGAAGTTGAAGTTGTTGTTCAAGTGAAGTTCAGTTCAAGTCAGGTTCACAGCTTATTGAGATAGCGTCCAACAGAACACAGTGACCTTTTAATCTCTCTGCGCATTGTGCTTTGCTGCATGATTAGGCTTGCTTTGGGCAGACTTAGGCAAATCAGCAGTGCCGAATCGTCGTTTACTTTCACTTTCCATTGGTATTATCTTTCAGAGATACGCTTGACATCACAATGTGGCTCTAACATTTAATTATAATATTCTTAGCTAATTCGGGGACATTTAAACATGCACTCTACCCTATTACATTGTATTTTACTGCCATAGCGCCTAACAAATGTCTTCAATCGTGTGCCTTTTCTGCTTTGCTAGATCTACTTGTGTTCCGCATTATTACAATGTAATATATGCTGGTGTTCTATTGCTTCTGATATATTGGTCGCATATCCCGCGCGGCGCTGGGGTCTCCATCCGAACGTGCGGTGCTGGGGGGGTAAATTTTACCCCCTCCCCCTCGTATCTTCCGAACCAACAATCGCAGCGAGACGCGCAAGGCGGCGATCGAAAGCTCTCAGTAAGAAGAATCTAACGCATGCCCGAAATTATTAACATAAGATCACATGTCAGGTCACAGTCAGGTCAAGTGTCAAAATGTAAGTATTTGGGATTTTGGGCTATACTTTCCATCCAAAGCCTTGTATTGCAACTATTATCTCACAAAGTGCTCCCAAATGTATAATGCATCTCCCGTATAAGTAAAAGTGAAATTTTAAGCAAAGGTCAAGGTCAAGATCAGGTCACAAAGGGTCACAGGTCTACGAAAGCCATGCGACACATGTTGTATGGGTTATTTTACACGTATAATTCGATAGAAGCAGCCATTTTCACAGCCTGACACCATATAATCGCCCTCAGGTCAAGGTCAGGTCACAATAAGGTCAAAATTTGAAATTGATTAATCTAAATAAACATTGCATGTTTCTAGACTAGTTTTGTCTTCGAAATACAGTGGTGGCATTTATTTGTCTGTATCTGGTCAGTAAAAGACAAAAAACGCAATTAAAAAAATGACGTCATGAGTTACTTATTCTTAGAGAGCCATAACTCAGTCAAAAATAAAGACATTGCTTTGAAATTTGGTTTGAACATCGTTTATACTCGGTTCTCTAATATATCTTCCGGTTTTTTAAAAAATCTTCAAACTAAAAACTTTTGTGGAAATTCTTCCCCAAAAATCAGTTTTTTGCATTTTTTGGGGTCAAAATCCCAAAATTTTGAACATCTGAGATATCCATATTAAAGACAATGTTATTTCCTTTCTTTTGACGCCTTTTATTTGCGATTTGCATCAACACGCTATTTTCTACGAATTTTCAAACATTTAACGTTTTTTCACCGAAAATTACATGACATGACGTCACTAAAACGTCATTATCTCCTCAAAATTTTAACGAATTTCAATAAAATTGTAACACAAGATGTAGAATTAATGCACCATAAGGTACCATAAGTTTCACTTCGATATCTGTCATAGTTTTCAAGTTATGGGGAAAATCCGGGAGGGGGGGTAAAATTTACCCCCCAGCGCCGCGCGGGTTAAGTCTGGTCTTCATGGGACGTGGAATAAGCTGCACTTCGTAATAAGCTGCACTGCACCTGTATCCGTCTGGGACCGTCTGGAACCTGCACCTGTCTCCGTCTGGGACCGTCTGGAACCTGCACCTGTCTCCGTCTGGGACCGTCTGGAACCTGCACCTGTCTCCGTCTGGGACCCTCTGGAACCTGCACCTGTCTCCGTCTGGGACCGTCTGGAACCTGCACCTGTCTCCGTCTGGGACCGTCTGGAACCTGCACCTGTCTCCGTCTGGGGACTGAACCTGGACCATTTGGTTGCAAGTGAATGGCGTCATCACTACACTAGCCATTATATTGTGCTTCGTCAAGAACGTGCGAAATTGTCATCGATGAACTTACGATAGTGATGCGATGATAATGGAATTGACACCCAGTAAAGCATGTATTTATACCTACCAAATATTTATAAATGCGTTACCTTTATTGAGAAATAGCGAAAATATTTTAAACTTTTCTATGGAAAGTCCTGATTATTATTCATTCCATTTACGCACACTGGACTCTAGCCTTCGTAATACGAAGAAGTAGTCCCAGACTGCACAAGGGTCGGGGTTCACTGAGTGCCTCACTAGGTTCTGGGTTCACTGGGTTCACTGGGTTCACTGGGTTCACTGGGTTCACTGGGTTCACTGGGTTCACTGGGTTCACTGGGTTCACTGGGTTCACTGGGCTCACTGGGTTCACTGGGTTCACTGGGTTCACTGGGTTCACTGGGTTCACTGGGTTCACTGGTTTCAATGGGTTAGGCTGAACGAGGCTGAGGAGTGAGGACTTCCAATGGTAAACAATGATAGGTTAATTGCGTGTCGGACCACTTTGATATTACTTGACAGACACGAGCAAGTGCCGCCAACCCACCGAACACAGCGGAACTGGTAATCCATATAGTAGCTACATTTTCCCTAGAGCATGGCTATTTTGCCGGCCAGCGTAATTATCGTCAGAACTTCTACCTCGGTGGGGGGGGGGGAGAACATCAGTGGATGTTTTGCTGTAAATGAACATGCATTAAACATGATGTATACATAATAGTGATGTAAATAGGAGTCCACATTTTTGGACGTCCGAAAATAGTCCGATTCCGATTTGGATTCCGGTCGGTCAGGTTTTTTTTTCCTTTTTTTCTTCTTCATATTTTGGACAATTTTCGGTCAAGATCACAATTCAGCATTTTCCTACCTTACAAGTCTTTATACCTTACAACAGGCGCGTAGCCAAAGCGGGGGGGGGGGGCGGCGGGTGCGGCCGCACCCCCTGGAGGCCAGGAGGGCCCCTTCGGCGGCGGAGGGCCCTTTTCGGCGCGCGCAGCGCGCCGAATAGGGCCGACGAGACCGCGCGAAGCGCGGTATCATGGGCTCTTTACCGCGCGAAGCGTGGTCTTTAGAGAGTTTAGAGCACTTCAGAGGCTCTTTAGGGCCACACCAGGACCCTCTCTGAAAGACCAGAGGGCCCCTTGGACGTTCAAAAGAGCCCTGTGCATGTCAGAGGGACCCCTAGCCAAACCGAAATGGCCCCTGAGCAGGTCCGAGGGCCCCCTGAACACGTTGAATATGCTCCTAGCCAGCACAGAGGCCTCCTGGGCAGGTCGAGAGACCCCTGAGCATGTCGGCAGGGCGACAAAGGAGCCAGTCCCTTGCCAGGTCATAAGGGCCCTGAGCAGGTTGGAGGGCCCTTGGACAGACCCAGAGGGCCCCTGGGAAGTTCTAAGGGCCCTCTTGCAGGTCAGAGGGGGCCCTGACCAGACCAAAAGGGCCCCTAGGTGGGTCAGGACGGCCCCTGAACATGCCGAATGGGCCGCTAGTCAGCCCGGAGGGGCCCCAGGGCAGGTCGGAGGGCCCTCGGAGCATGTCGCAAGACGACAAAGCAGCCAGCGCAGTCCCTTGCCAGGTCGGAAGGGCCTCTTAGAAGGCTGGAGGGTCCCTGGACAGACCAGAGGGGCCCGGGAAAGTTAAAAATGATCCTGTGCAGATCGGAGGGGCCCCTGGCTAGACCGAAAGGGCCCCTGGGCGGGTAAGAAGGACCCCGGAACATGCCGAATTAGCCCCTAGCCAGCACGGAGGGGTCCCAGAGCAGGTAGGAGGGCCCCTGAGCATGTTGGCAGGGCGACAAAACAGCCAGCGTAGTCCGACCAGAAGAGTCGCTGGGCAGATCGGAGAGCTCCTGGGCAAGTCAGAGCGGCCCCTTGCTAGACCGAAACGGTCCCTGGGCCGGTCGGAAGGAACTTGCACATGCAGGATGAGTTCCTAGCCAGACTGCAAGGTCCCTGGGCAGGTCGGAGGGACCCCTGAGCATGTCGACAGGGTGACAAAGCAGCCAGTTCAGTCTCTGGCCAGGTCGGAAGGACCTCTGAACAGGCCGAATGGGCCCCTTGACACACAAGAGAGGCTTCTTGGAAGGTCAGAGGAGTCCCTGGTCATACCGGCAGGGCCCAAAGCACATAGATATCCCAGATGAAGATTAAATAGAAAGAAGACTTACTCGACAAGACAAATATTAAAATCGGAGTTTTCGGGTATATTGTAACACCCTTCGTCAGCGATTAAGAGGCATTCGATAACAGGTCATTACTCGTCTTTAAGATGAGCAATGACATGTTACCGAATGCCTCTTAATCGCTAACGAAGGGTGTTACAATATACCCGCAAGCTCCGATTTTAATTTGTATTGTAGAGTAAGGCCTCTTTGCATTTAATATACCTATATCACCCACTCCACATCATGTCTTTTCGCGGATCCCAGATGAGTCCCTGAACAGGTCAGAAGGGCGTTGAAAAGGTTGAAGGGGCCCCTGGACGATCTGAAGGGACCCTGAGCCTTTCAAAAGTAAGAATGCAGTTGCCCAGGGAATAAAACTCAAAATTTTGCGCCGCTCCGCGGCGCAATTTAACTACAAATTCAATTACATGCGGGTTAGAACAAAAATAAACGGGCCGTTTATCGGCGCATTTATGTGTTATGTTGCTACTTTTCTATATAATTGGGCAAAATAGTTCACTTTATAATTTTTTTTCAGCGCGCTTTTAAACGCCCAATAACATTTTTAGGGGTCCGCACCATAAGCAATGCGACGCATTGATGAGAATGCATATCTAGGGCATAAGACTCAAACTTTTCGCGCCGCTCCGCGGCGCAATTTGTTTAAGGGTTCCAGGTATTGAGCTTACAAAATATTCCAAGTTGGTATAGCTGATTCCAAATTGGTGTCGTTAGTTCCAAAGTTGATATGGCAGTTTGCTAACTCCAGGTCCTAAAAGTTGGTATGGCCCATGCCATACTTGTCATACTGCATTTTCCATCCTTGTAACGTGCTTTTTCATCCGTTTTGTTTGGACCTTTCAACGCTTGGGAAGGGGCCCTTTTAGCGTTCGGGAAGGGGGCCCTTTCGAGGCGCCTCAACCCCCTGGACGAAATCCTGGCTAAATCCTGGCTACGAAATCCTGGACGAAATCCTGGCTATTAACTGCCTTACAGGCAGTTAATTGGATGCTCCTCTGATGTTTTCTAACAAAGTGAGGTATGATTGATGTATTTAACCCTATTTGTAACAGGCTCCTGGCTACCCCTATTTGTAACAGGGGGGGGGGCGGATTCCGCCCCCCCCCCCCCACCCCCCGGAGATCTCAAGATCTGCCCGTCCGATTTTCAAAAATGAAACGGTGTTTGGTTCCCCTCAACACGATCTACATTTATAAGTAATACAAAATATAAATTTGGGATAGGGGGGCAACAGGGGGGCAAAAACTACAAATTTTAGAGGTATTTTTGATCCAACATAGCTTTCATGTTTATCGACCGATGTTAACACAACTAATAGGAATCGATAGAGATTGAATTGGAAATTGATATATGATGGTGACGTTTGAAAATTCAAAAATCATAGGCGTGTGCAGGTCACTCAATATGGGGGTGAAGTAAATGCGTAATAAAACCATTTTTTGATGTTGCCTTTTTGATAAATGAAATAGTATGTGATTGAGACATTATAAAAAACAGTTATAAATCTTTTTTTTTTGCCATAGGCGGTACCAGATTAGTGAAAAAGGGGGTAAAATTGGGAAAAAGTATTAACCGCAGACAAGTTGCTACCCAGCACTATAAATATGCTACTGATCATAGATAGTTCCTTTTTGCATGTTGCACTTCATCATAGGCGTATCCAGGATCCAAACTGGGGCGGCGCAAGACCTTTTGATAAGTATATTATCCGCTATTATGATACTAACTAGTTAACAGTGACTATTTCACTTACAACTTCAATTAACATTGCTTACTCCCCTTTTTACCCTACCTGGACTCGCCTATTATCTTATAATCATTCGTAGAGTAGCCTGTGGTGCGTTTTTCATCCGAAAACTGCAGTATGTTATGTCATTGTACACCCATGCCTCTTAGTTTCCTTGCAATAATATGACCCCCTTTCTCCCATTCCTGAGCGTGCCTCTGCAAAAAAAATGACTTTATTCCCTTTTCTGGTCTCATATGTGCATATATTATTATAAGCTAAACGTATATTGCGCCGTTATCGCTGGCATATCGTCATCACCATGCCAGTCACCCCCCTTTTCATGTTCCTGAACACGCCCCTGAAACTCTATATGTAATAAATTATGCAAATAATGGAAGCAGAAGCTACCTTTTACATCTTGATAGCTATAAATGCCCCTTATATTGCTCTATTGGCTTCCCGCCAAGCATTGAATACTTCCTGGAAGCCCCCCCCCTTTTCAAGCCCCTGAAACCGCCTCTGCCATGCAATTTTTATGATATTTCATTAACATCAACTAATTTGCACTTGTTGCAATCACCGTAAGCCGATGTAACGCCTTCATACTTGATGCAGTTAGGAAGAAACCGTAAAGATCGCATTTCCGTATTATCGCCAAATGTCGCCTCCGAACCCACCCAAAAACGGTGCCCTGGAACCGCCTCTGTTCAGGTTAAGAACTCAAAATTTTGACTCCAAATGCGGAGTTCAATTCTATGAAAAGTCCCAAAATTTCATGGGCCTGCTCCCAGCCGTTCTAGAGATATCTGCGAAAACATGAGGGGGGGGGGGGGGGGGTGGGGGCGGAATCCGCCCCCCCCCCCCTGTTACAAATAGGGTTAAATGGAAAATTGAAACAAAGATGATGTGCTGGTATTTGTGGACACGAAATAAAATAAAACATCGCTAATTGCCATGTTGTTGTTGTTGTTTGCCGGATTCCACTGGTTGTGTATTCAATATAATGGAACATCAATCAACATCAGGAACATTAAATGACAAGACCCAGTAAAACATACATGAGCAATGATGGTATTCGAAGTCGAAACATATATGCAAATATACACGAAATATGAGATATAATATAGAGTATTATACCCCATATTATACATTATCATACCCCGCAATATAGACAATAGTATACATATTTATTATATATAGTTATTATACGTATACATACAATTACATATTATACCATTACATATTATACAATTACATATTATACAATTACATATTATACAATTGCATATTATACAATTACATATTATACAATTACATATTATACAATTACATATTATACAATTACATATTATACAATTACATATTATACAATTACATATTATATAATTACAGATTATACATACTATGAATATATTATACATAGTATAAAATAGACGAAATACGGGGTTCAGGTAGGGAATGATTTGAATGGCCAAATTATTTCAAAGTACTTTTATCTGTATTGTACCTGGCCAGAGTAGCGCTGTATTACGTATTATTTTACTTGGCTTAAGTGACTACGTGGGTGGCAAAGGTCACAATGTTTCCTGTGGCCACACCTCGCAGCACCGATTTAATTGTTGCAAGTTAAACCAAATGTAACTGCTGGGTCATTGACCCAGTAGTTACATAAAAAAAGAAATATTACACACTTACGAAATATTACAAGCAACTAAAGTGAATACAGAGACAAACATTAGCTTGTATTAAATAATGAGGCAAGAAGTTAGATATACTGTTGAAAACACAATGATAAAATGTCATAATGACATCAATAACAGCTTCTAAATTAACGAATGTACAGTCGGTCTCATAATGATCTTCCCTTTCCACCACGTGGCGCTACGGTCGCGATAGGCACAAAAAATGATGGTTTCCCCACCGTAGGTGGTACCCATTGTGGCTGTCTGGTAGGTGCGTGACCTGGGGAGGGGGAGGGAGGAAGGGAGTGCGGGGCGTTGTCGGAATGGAATGCGCCGCGACCCGGGTGGTGGTCAGCGCCGTCTGTCTCGATAGTCAAGAGGTCACCTGTCCTGAGCTGGCAGATATCCAATATTGGAGACTGAATAACAGTGTTCGCCACATCAGCCCAAATAGCTCAGTCGGTATAGCTGCCTACTCCCAGCGTATTCGTAGATTGGTGGTGGGTTCGAACCGCGCTGGCACCAGGCGCATTTACGTGTATTTCTTTCTTAATCATGCCATGTGTCATGTGCAATGCAGAACCCCGAAATTGCGAATGCAAATGTCCACCTGATGATTTTACACGAAAAATCAGACAAATGCAGTGGGCCTCGCACTGATATGTTCGAATCACGCCGCTCCGTCCTTCACGCTCCACAAACACACCTGGGCGGGTTTATATCCATTAAGTTAGCGACGATATCTGCGACGACAGTGTTTACAACCTTAGGTCTATGAAGCATCGCCAGGTGTGTAGCTGATAGAACATCTGTCTGGCTACGTGTTTAAATTTGACTTTGGCCTTGAGATCAGGTCAAATTATCGACATTTTATTTTTTGGCGCACGGCAAATTTCTCAATCGTCGCAAGCGACACGACGGATAGCCATTTCCGAGACATTTGTGACGACAGTATTGGTCAACTTGAGATGCAAATATTCGTCGTAGTCCCTGCAGTGTTCTATCAATTGGTCACTTAGCGATGCTTCACAGACCTATGGTTTTCTTAAAACTGGTCATCACAGATATCGTCGCTAACTTGACATTCTAGGGCTGCGTATATTTCCAACCACGATCCGCCACACTGCCACGCCACACATGCGCATTGTTATTCCCCAATCGGCCTGTGTGAGTCAGTCCAGGACGGAGCGGTGCAGATTCCGCCAAGTATCGGCCGGCACCGGGCGAACTGTCAAACCGGTCCGGTCCCGCCTCGGTGCGGGATTCAGCCAGCTATCGTTGTGTCTACCGTGGGAGACCCAGAGCTAGGGAAGATCATTTTGGGACCGACTGTACATACCTAGCTGGACAGACAGTACTTTAATATGAATCAAGGAAAATAATCTTGACACATTTTTTAAACAAAGCCTTTGATCGGGGGATGTCATTCAGATTCGGAACCAACGTGGCGATGACATCATTCCACAGGAACGGTCCATCACAATAAAGGGAATATTGTCGATAATTTGTGAGTCGATAGTTTGGTGTGACGCTTCCAGCGTTAGTCGTGGTATGCTCTTGGAAGTGGCGAATGTGTCGTATTGGTCTATTCACATGAGCTATGGTTAGTTTGTCTGCAATTGGACGTAGGACTAGACCAGTGATGAAGTCATGTAAAACTGATAGCATATGGTATTTAACCAAGTCAACGAATTTCAGCATTCGGAGCTCACGGAAAAGACGAGAAGTTGAAGTTCTGGGATCAACCCCCATTATTAGACGTATAGCACGTTTCTGAACTGTGATGATAGGTTTAAGAGATGAGTGGTAGCTGGAGCCACAGATAACTGAACAGTACGTTAGATAGGGTAAGATCAATGCATTGTAAAGGAGGATCATTAGCTCTCTGTTTAGTAAAAATCTGGCTCCATATAAAACACCAAGGTTTCTGCTGCATATGCCTATGCCTGACACTTTGTTTATGTGTGTTTTAAATTTCAGGTTGTCATCGACAAATACACCGAGATACTTGACCGTCTTAGCTCGTTTTAAGTGAGCGCCTCCTACTGGAATATTCATATTTACTTCAGTCTCCGGTGTTGAGCAAAGTTGATTAAAAAGTTTTGGGTATTGACAAAGACACTCTGTTGGCATGTAGCCAGGCAGATGTCTTGGGAAATGAACGTGATATGACACTTTGGAGGTCGGCATATGTAGGAGCAGAGTATAGCAGGGCTGTATCATCAGCAAAAAGTAGTATTTTTGCCTCACAGCAAGTTGTGTGTAAGTCATTTATGTACAATAAAACAGAAGGGGTCCCAAAAGGGAGCCTTGTAGGACCCCGCAGGTTGAGTCAACTGCATCTGAGATTATGCCATTATATTTAAGTTTTTTTGTTCGTGACATGAGGTAGGATCTTAACAGATTAAGATAGTCTCCAACAATGCCGTATTTGGAGAGTTTCATCAATAGAATATCATTGTTCACTGTGTCGAACGCACGGGCTAGATCAAGATAAATTCCCGCTGTTTTTCTTTTATCTGTCATATTGGCTGTTATGAAGTCATGAATTAGTGTTAATGGCATATATGTATGTATAGAATGTTCTAAAAATTGGACTATTTTCAGACTCTTGGACTCATCGGACACTTTTCAGTCAACATTATCATATTGGATCGGTTTTTGGATCGGACATGTTTTGGAAAATTTCCGAATATTACACCACTAATACATAATATCAGTAAAGCGACGCTGTTTTTGCCAGACATTGCGACGTTTTCCGTACTCAGAGTCAACCCATTTCCTTTATAATATATTTCTCAGATGTAAAATATTTATCAGAATTTGCATTTTGATGGATCTGACCAGAAAGTATTGTGTTTGGTAAATGGTGCACGAACTGAAAAGCAGCCTGTTCATATCCTGGGAGTTCGACCCATTGGCTATTAATGTAATACAAAATTATGCAAACTTGATAGGTATCAACTTTTTAATCTTCTGAATAGCAATAACTTTTTAATTTTGAACCAAGTATCCGATAGCTTACATCAGGATGGCAGACAGACACTGCGTCAGATTATATAGCGTGCTGACCTCACGGGCAGATGGCGGGTGGTTCCCCAACTTAGCGGTAATATTCGGGATGGCAGACAGACACTGCGTCAGATTATATAGCGTGCTGACCTCACGGGAAGATGGCGGGTGGTTCCCCAACTTAGCGGTAATATTCGGGATGGCAGACAGACACTGCGTCAGATTATATAGCGTGCTGACCTCACGGGAAGATGGCGGGTGGTTCCCCAACTTAGCGGTAATATTCGGGATGGCAGACAGACACTGTGTCAGATTATATAGCGTGCTGACCTCACGGACAGATGGCGGGTGGTTCACCAACTTAGCCGTAATATTAGTCAGATGTCGGATCGCTCCTTTGATAGCGTCTTGTGAATAAAAGACGAACGGCTACTTGTCCCGGTGTATCCTCTGTTAATGGCAAAACCAGTATAGCTTAGCTTATCATAGCAAATCAGTACAGGTTATCATTTACCAGGGTTAGCATGACAATAGAATGGTCGGGCGACCCACGACCTTGACGCAGCCACCCGCATTGACCGATGGCTTACCAGGTAGGTTGAATGGATATTCAACACGGCGAGAATAACTTAAAGAGAAACTGCAAAATGTTAAATAACAGTAATTAACGACATTGGTCGGCAAACCCGCCATTGAAGGGGGAGGGGCGTTTAACGCCCCCCCCCCCCCCTCAATTGAACTTTCGCAATAGCCCAAAAACTAATAGCGCTATCAACGTGAAACTTCGGGTACCTTCTTATAAATCACGGTTACGTCTTCTGTGCAAAATTGAAGCAATTTCGTCTAAATTTGCTCGAGTTCTAACCAATTTAGTGACGTCACTATACACGATTTTTACACCCAAATCAGCTAAACTTTAACACGCGCCCTGGAGGGCCTCTGATAATTACACGCCCTGGAGGGAGGGGGCGGATTTCGCCCCCCCCCCCCCCCTATGATCTCGAAAACCACGCAACGTAGCGACAAGCGGGAAACGGCGTTAGATAGCTCGAGACAAGATCTTTCGAAAGTATTTCGTTATTTTTTTTCAGGTCAATATTGAGGTCACCAGAGATCATCAAGGGTCAGATTTGCAAGTTTTCAAGACTTCGGTTCGAACACCCCCAAATATCTTGGGAACTATGATAGTTAGCAGCAAACGGAAAAAGCAATGGAAAGTCATTGAAAAATGCAATCGACTTAGGTGTCCTCAGATTTGAGTTCAGGTCAATAGTTTAGGCTCCAGAGGTCATCGAATGTCAAAAGGTGATTTTGTTTTCAAAGCTGTTTTCCCCAAATAACCTTTTACCTAATAAAGATAAAGCAATAATGTTTACGTCATCGCGTGTGTCTTGTCAAGGCGCTTCGAATCATATTCATGGTGACCGGATTAGGTCAACGGAGAAATTTGACCTCAGGTCAAGGTCAAGTGGTGACCCAAGTTGGTCATGTTGCATATTGGGAGACGTGTCTCGACGAGACAAACATATTGGTACCGTTTTCTCTTCTCTATCTTCATTATGTCGATAGTTATTGATAAAACCGTGTTGGCGGTCACAAAATTGACCTGATCTTATGTCACCGATATTAGAAATCCGAGATCAACAAATTGTTGGTATCTATGACCTTATGAAGTCCTGCAAGATTTAAACCGATCGGCGTAAAACTGTGGCTGTGGTACTACTGCCAACGTTTTGGAGTTGAGGTCATCACGTGACCTGGTCTGGTGACTTGACCTGAGATGACCTGAGGCCAAGAATTTTACATAATTCGGGAAGTCATTTCTAAACAGGTATACAAAAAACGGCGGCGCTGCACGCCGCCGTTTTTGCGCTATTCT
The DNA here is from genome assembly GCA_036785665.1 of Chirona hameri. Lineage (NCBI taxonomy): Eukaryota > Metazoa > Arthropoda > Thecostraca > Balanomorpha > Balanidae > Chirona > Chirona hameri. Next base: position 19,732 of record JAXIVJ010007857.1, read on the forward strand.
CGAAAAACCGGAGGGGTGGTCGGATTTCGCCCCCCTCCAGGGCGCGTGTTAACAGACCGCACAAATGCCATATTTTAAGAAAAATGCAATCCAAAAGCGACACAAGATATAAAATGACAGGCGCTACAACGTGGCTATCTCATATTTTTGAACATTTTAGTTTTGACCCCCAAATACAAAAAAAAATATCACAAAATCAACATTTTCTAAAATATTAACAAAACCGGAAGATATGTCAGAGAACCATAGTAGGCAACTAACATACCAAATTTCAAACTGCTATCTCCATGTTTGACTGACTTATGTCATCTAAAGTATGTGTAACTCATGACGTCATATTTTTTAATTGCGCTTGTTGACTTGTATTGACCAGATACAGACAAATAAATGCCAGCACTGTATTTCGGAGACAAAACTGGTCCCGAAACTTGCCTTGTTGAGTTAGATTTATCAATTTCAAATTTTGACCTTCAGTGACCTGAACTTGACCTGAACTTGATAATAACTTCACGTACATGAAGTCAGGTGATAAAATGACTATCACTATCGAATTCTACGTGGCAAATAACCCATAAAACATGTGTTGCATGACTTTCGAAGATATTTTGCGCATAGTGACCTTTTGTGACCTAACCTTGACCTTGAAATTTGCCAACAGCCTCACTTTAGCTCATGCGGGATGTGTATCATACCTTTGGCAGCACTTTGGATAATCATGGTCGTAATCAAAGGCCTTGGATGGAAAATATGGTCGATACACCCAAATACGTCGATTTTGCCTTTGACCTGATCGTGACCTGACATTTGACCTTACTTTGACATTTGTGTATGCTTTAATTTCGTCTTATTACGAGCTTTCGATTTCCGCCTTGTGCGTCTCGCTGCGATTATTGATTCGGAAGATAACCAGGGGGAGGAGGCGTTTAATGCCCCCCCCCCCCCCCCCCCCCCCAGTCAATGGCGGTCGGCTGAGACCCCAGTCAATGCCGGGTTAATATCTTTATCGTCATAAAAAAAAACTTTTATATTTGCGTGGTAAGTGCTTTCGACGGATTCTCAGTAGCTCAACACACGATATATTAACTGAGATATCTGTCCTTGGTCTCGCCTCCTTGCTATGTAATGGAAGGTGTCCTAATTTCGCAGACCCACCAGATGTCAGGAGGATATCTGAACGTCCTCAGCAATCAATTGGTAAAGTTACTCTGTGTGTCTCTGTGTGTTACTCTGTGTGAAATTAGGCTGATTGCTTAAAAGTATAGTTGGAAGGGGGTTTCGCCGTTCCACTGCACATCCGATCAGTGCGGTGCTACCAGGCCCTGCACAGGAACGTATCTGGTACCTCTGGCTGAGCGTCCAAACAGAGACCCGGTACATCTCGGTCTGGACGTCTTTCCATTGTTTTTTTCTCGAACTGAACCTGCCATTCCTCGTTCTATATCTGTTCATTGGATGTTCCCGGGTCAGGAGACTTGGGGGGGGGGGGGAGGGGGGGAGCTCCCAGCTCCTATACAGATGGAGCTCATAGGCTGCCACTTGGAGCTGAATCATTATAAATATACACTATCATTAATCAATAGAGCGCGGGCGGCATGTGCCAATTAAAGAGAATGAAGCATATGACATCTGAATAACCCATGTCTGATGTCAGTCGGGTCCACTATGTAGGTAATTTCAGCAATGGGTCCAGTCAATAGAAGTGGAATGCCAGCCCATCATAACAGCGAGCTGATCGAGGGAAACCATTAGCTTGCATTGCACTTCATCGAGACCTTTGGACCTCGATGGACAAGACCTTTAGACTATAGCGTTGGCGATGGTGGCGTCACCTTTACTGGAGGCCCACCGCGCCGCTGCCGAACCAGCCTTGAGCTGGGTCACTCACCTGGCCTTGGTTGGAGAGTGTGTGGTAATGTATGACGCGGATTATGGGTACCTATCGTCATCTCTGTGTGATTACAGGCCGGCTGGCTGTGGGCGGGGATATCGCCGGTGTGAAGCTGCAGTGAGGATGCCAAGTCCCGACCGTGGATATTTAGGACGGCTGTTTGGCGAATATGTTCACTTTTTCTAGTCCTTAACAAAGGATAGGGACTTCTCAAATACAAGCATTATGAACTACAAGCTGCAGTAGGCCTATATTTTTCAGTTACGCATTAATATCGGCCCGTGCAGCTTTTAGTTACCAGGATAATGCATCATCCCAGCAAATCATGATGAACCGATTCCATTAACATTAATTCACGTTAATTATTTTACCTTTTTCTATCGTTAATGACATTGAATAATAGTTCAGTTTCCAGTAGGTACCTACTTACTTCTAAATCACTTCTGAATTGTATCCAAAAGGTATCGAAAATTCCCATTCATTATCTTTATCCAGTCTTTCGCGCAACTTTGTATATTTTACTTAAACGTTATCATTCATTTCAGTCGATATTTCAATCAACGTTGCAGCCTTGCAGGTTTCTATTTAATTTAACGTTCAAGTTGCACCGTGAAACCTTTTGGCGGCAAATCGCCAATTGATTAGGAATCAATCCCATTTTGAATATGTTCAACGAATTTAGGACAGTCAAAACCATATAAAACTATTTAGACGGGAAATATTGCAACCCTTCAAAGGGAAATGTAGGGGAGAGCAGGAACAGACGGACACCATAACTGTTTGTTGAATACGGAGCACTGATCAGTTGTCCCAGAAAATCCGCGACTCGGTAATTTTGGCAGCTGTTTAATTGCCCGTCTCTGGTACAAGCGATAGCTCGATGTTCATTGATGAAAGGATATGACGTTGAAAAATATGAAGCGATGTTCTTGTCCGTTTTGCCTCATGCTTGGGGCAAAACGAGCGACCCTTCTGGGCAAAATTAACACAATGACGGGCAACTAATTTTGTGTTTCCAATCATTCTTCATATCCTTTTTTGATTGAGGGTGTATTTGGTCATTCATACCTATCAGTGTCTTCCTATCGGATTTTGTTAAAGTTTCTGATCCAGCGTGTTACCCCAGGAGTTACTGGGGTATATTCCCCAACTGGGGTATATTCCATAACTGGGATATATTCCATAACTGGGATATATTCCATAACTGGGGTATATTCCATAACTGGGGTATATTCCATAACTGGAGTATATTCCATAACTGGGATATATTCCATAGCTGGGGTATATTCCATAACTGGGGTATATTCCATAACTGGAGTATATTCCATAACTGGGATATATTCCATAACTGGGGTATATTCCATAACTGGGGTATATTCCATAACTGGGGTATATTCCATAACTGCGGTATATTCCATAACTGGGATATTTTCCATAACTGGGGTATATTCCATAACTGGGGTATATTCCATAACTGGGGTATATTCCATAACTGGGGTATATTCCATAAGTATATTCCATAACTGGGGTATATTCCATAACTGGGGTATATTCCCTAACTGGGGTATATTCCATAACTGGGGTATATTCCATAACTGGGGTATATTCCATAACTGGGGAATATTCCATAACTGGGGTATATTCCATAACGTCACGGGGTATATTCCATAACGCCACGAGGTATATTCCATAACGCCACGGGGTATATTCCATAACGCTACGGGGTATATTCCATAACGCCACGGGGTACATTCCATAACGCCACGGGGTATATTCCATAACGCCAGGGGGTATATTCCATAACTGGGGTATATTCCATAACTGGGGTATATTCCATAACTGGGGTATATTCCATAACTGGGATATATTCCATAACTGGGGTATATTCCATAACGCCACGGGGTATATTCCATAACGCCACGGGGTATATTCCATAACGTCACGGGGTATATTCCATAACGCCACGGGGAATATTCCATAACGCCACGGGGTATTTCCATAACGCCACGGGGTATATTCCATAACGCCACGGGGTATATTCCATAACGCAACTTACGGGGTATATTCCATAACGCAACTTACGGGGGGGGGGCTATGTTTTGTGCCCCCCTCGGATCTCCGGAACTGCTGGACCGATTGAAAAATTCAAACAGAATTCGATAGCCCTGTAAATTTATTGCGGGGAAACCTAATATTATTGACCTCAGGGTCACCAATGACGTCAAAGGTCAAGTCAAATACAAAATGTTTGACCTTGTCATAAAGGTTCCGATGGATGGAATTGTCGCGCAAAATTACGATATTAAACGCATAAGCAGTCGGTAAATCGGTATGATTGGTGTGTCTGACATTTATAAATACCATTCTAAGCTGTTGATGACCTTGGGTCAGGTCAAGGTCATGCGAGGTCACGTGGTCAAACTGCAGATTATGGTCATTAGGCGTTGTAACAAATGTGTATGGGTTCTTTTTTCGTCGAGAACGCGAAAAATGACCTTATAACATTGCTTGTTCCATAGCAATAGAAGTAAAAAGCAAAAACGGAAATGCATTTTTTGTGCATGGTAATGCTGTGAGAGGTGGCTGTTTTTTTTGTCTTTGAAAGGTCATAAGTCAGTAATATTTGACGATATCGACTTCAAATTTGGTACACATATTCACTGGCCACGTCTCGATCACATATATTCCATTTTTATATAAATCTGATTAAAAAAATATATATTTTAAAAACAAAAAAACAAATTGGATTTCTCAAAATCTTGAATTTCAATAAAACTCAAAAATCCGAGACAGCAGTGTGATAGCCGAGTCTATTATCAGTCATTTGATATATGACAATTGAGTTTATCATTAATAAAATTAATTTTGACAGCGTATTCCGAAAACCCTTAATTTTCAACAAAAACCGCAGAACATGACGTCATTCTGACGTCATTCCCGGTTGACCTATTATAACCTCATATTTGTTCCTGTAAGTAACATGTGTAAAATTAATATGAGAAAGCGTACTGAAAGTTTGGTGACGATACTGGTGTTGGTTTAGGAGATATTGCAAAATAACGGGAGGGGGGATAGCCCCCCCCCCCCCCCCCCCCCCCCCCCCCCCCTAGGGTGCGTCAATCCCGACAAAAGTCGCAAATGTTTTGGTTTTCGCACTTTTCCCCATGATTTTGTACATGTCGACTGCAACCATGTCGGTAGTTTTCATGTGGGATTTTTTTTTGGAAACCCGGACTAATTTTATTTGAAAATTGTAGTTTTTGTTGGCATTGACTTATAATGGCGGGTGGAAACGCAAAACACACCTAGTTATTATTTGAATATTTTGTATAGTGCTTGATGAAATTTCTGCTGCGTACGTAAACAAAGCAAATTCGGCTAAACTGAATTGGGTCGCAATCATCTCGATCAACATTCACTGAGCCGAAATCAGACGTTAATTTAGGAGGCGGGTTAACCCGCGACTTACTGGGGGGCTATTTTTTGCCCCCTCCCGTTATTTTGCAATACCTCCTAGATCAACACTCATATCGTCACCAAACTTGCAGTACCTTCTCTCACATCAATTCTACATATGTTGGACAAAGGAAAAATATGAGGTTATGATAGCTCAACCGGGAATGAAGTCAGAGTGACGTCATGTTCTTCGGTTTTTGTTGAAAAATAATGGTTTGCTGAAAACGCTGTCAAAGATATAATGTTTGAGATACATTCAATTGTTTTAAATCACATTACTAACAATAGACCGGGCTATCAAACTGCCATCTCGGATTTTCCAGTTTTTTATTCAAAATTTCGAGAAATCCATAGACATTTTTTTTTTTAACAAAATGTTCAAAAATAAATCAGAATTATTCCCAAACCGGAATATATGTGATCAAGACGAACTCGTTAAATGTGTACCAAATTTGAAGTCGATATCTACAAAAATAACTGACTTATTACCTTTAAATGGCAAACATCGACCACCTCTCACAGCACAAAAATGAATTTCCGTTTTTGCTTTTTACTTCTATTTATATGGAACAAACAATGTTATAAAGTCATTTTGCGCGTTGTAGACGAAAAACAAACCCATAAACATGTGTTACAACGCCTAATGACCTTAATCTGCAGTTGGACCTCGTGACCTCGGATGACCTTCACCTGACCCAAGGTCATAAACAGCTTAGAATGGTACTTAGAAGTGTCAGACACACGAATCATACCGATTTATCGACTGCTTATTCGTTTAATATCGCAATTTTGCTCGACAATTCCATCCATCGAGACCTTTTGACACGGTCAAACATTTTGTACATGACCTGACCTGTGACGTCTTCGGTGACCCCGAGGTCAACAATATTATGTTTCCGTCGATAAATGTCCCAGTGCCATCGAATACCGTTTGAATTTGTACAATCCGTCCAGTAGTTCCGGAGATCCGAGGGGGAGGGGTGGGGCAAAAAATAGCCCCCCCCCCCCCCCAGTAAGTCGCGTTATGGAATATACCCCAGTAACTCGCGGGTTAAGGCCTTTTGTGTACATGAGACTAATCTGACCATGCGATCATTCACCTGATCGTCAGGGAAGAAGGCATTACTACGCAAGTTGGCTTCTGTGCTGAATTTATCCTGGCACAAAGCGTTTCAAGATGGTAAGGATCTCAGTGAGTTGTCTCATGCAAGGGGAAGATCCAGCTGCCAAAGAATGAGGAAGTCCTGCTGCTCTACAACGTCTGCAGAACCAGCCAGCGTATGAAAGATTTCTTGAAAGAAGCAGTAGCGGACTTTGTCGTAGAGGAGGTATCAAAACTGTGGAGGAAAGCAAACATCGAGACGAAAACAAAAATCAACATTGAAAAGGACTGTTGAAAATGGTGGGGAAACGACGAGATCTCGTCAAAACCTGACGTAGGCACATGGGAACCAAACAAATGAAGAAAAGAGAAATCTTCGCCAAGGACATGAATAAGTTGTGAGACATAGCGAGTCCAGCAGCGGAAATGCAGCTAAGACCGTCTTCTGAATGACAGTTCAACAAGAGAAGATCTTGAGTTCCTTCGAGATCAATGTGGCCCCAGGAAGATGAGTATAGGTCCCATAACGTGGCCCCAGGAAGATTAGTATAGGCCCTATGCTCATCTTCCTGAGGCCACGCTGATCTCGAAGGAACTTAAAATCTTCTCTTGTTGAACTGTCATTCAGAAGACGGTCTTCGCTGCATTTTCGCTGCTGGACTCGTCATGTCCCACAACTTCTTCATGTCCTTGGCGAATATTTGTATTTTCTTCATTTGTTTGACTCCCATGTACCTACATCAGGTTTTTGACGAGATCTCGTCGTTTCCCCACCAGTTTCAACAGTTCTTTTTTAACCCTATTCCCTGCGGGGGCAGATTCTCCCCCCTCCGGTAGTTTTTCACTTGCCGCTTCTAAACCGTTAGGCCTAGCGTCCTGAAACTTTGTGACTTTTCTCAAAATGGAATGGCGCGTGTTGTGTCAAAATGTTGAAAAAATAGGTCCAGCAGAGGCGGTTCCACGCTCCTGGTTTGGGGAGGGTGTTACGAATGCGGTTTTGCGGCGCATACTTCCTTCGTGGTTTGCAGCGCAATACATGCGTCAGAAACAATTCCAATGCAATATGCATCATAGATACTGGGATTGTACATATTTTTTTGGGCAGAGGCGCACTCAGGATAAACAAAATAGGAGGCGATACCCACCCTCAAATTAGGTCCAACTTCAAATTAGTAAGATGATAAAAGCGTTACGCGCACGGTGCCCCCCCCCCCCCCATGTTTTTCCTGGATCCGCCTATGCGCAATATATAAAATTTAACAAATTACAGCATATAATGCCCACATGTGACGTTCATGACGTCCCAAAAAATCACGAACAGCACATATTTTTTTTCCTCAGAAAATCCCCCCATTTTACATTCCCTAAATACGGCTATGATTTTGTATTTTGTTTTTTGTCTTTTTATATATTAAAGACCAGTACATTTGAAGCTCAAAAACGTTTGGGGCATGAACATCGGTCGAGCCACATGGCTGCAATGAACTTTCAAAAAACACCCAAAATGTTTGGATTTTTGTTGCCCCCTGGCCCCCCCCATTTTTGAACAAAACAAAAATGTCGGGGTCCACAAAGAGAGATCTTGTCATGACGCATCGAATGGCGCTTTGCCCATCGAAATCAACCGAGCGGTTCTCGAGATCTCTGGGGGAGGGGGGGGGGGGGGGGCAGAATCTGCCCCTCCGCAGGTTAACGTAATTCTGGCCGCCCGCAGGGAATAGGGTTAATGTTGATTTTTGTTTTCGTCTCGATGTTAGCATTCTTCCACAGTTTTGATACCTCCTCTACGACTAAGTCCGCTACTGCTGCTTTCAAGAAATCTCTCATACACTGGCTGGTTCTGCGGACGTTGTAGTGCAGCAGGGCTTCCTCCTTCGTTGGCAGCTGGATCTTCCCCTTGAATGGGACCAACTGATTGAGATCCTCACCATCTTCAAACGCATTGTAGCTCAGTCGGGAAAGCGCTGGGCTCTTGACTTCACCCGGTAGTGACAACACAGTTTCGAGTCGCTTCGGCGCTCGCTATTTGCCCCTGACTGGGATGACCTGCGGCCGGTGGCAGTGGTCGCGTTCAAGGTCAGTTGACGTCAGAGGTCGGGGCGGGCCATGTCCAGGTATATCGGGCACGTACAACTTTCGCCCCTAAATTCTGCCGGACACCAGGGATTGCGCGATCGGGTGGTGGGGTCAGTACCTGCGCAACAGCTATGCTTAGCGCAGGTCCTCACCCAGGAAATCCATTCATTCAAAACATTCGGACTAAATTTTAAAAACAAATGTGCCAGGATAAATTCAGCACAGAAGACGGCTTGGGTAGTAATAATGCCTTCTTCCCTGACGATCGGGTGAATGGTCGCATGGTCAAATTAGTCTCTATTACACAAAAGGCCTTAACCCGCCTCCTAAATTGTCGTCTGATTTCGGCTCAGTGAATGTTGATCGAGATGAGCAAGACCAAATTCAGTTTAGCAGAATTTGCTTTGTTTACGTAGAAGCAGAAATTCCATCAAGCACTATATACAATAATCAAATAATAACTAGGTGTGTTTTTCGTTCCCACCCGCCATTATAAGTCAATGGCAAACAAACTACAATTTGAAAATAAAATTAGTCCGGGTTTCCAAAAATCCCACATGAAAACTACCGGCATGGTTGCAATCGGCATGTACAAAATCATGGGGAAAAGTGCGAAACCAAAACATTTGCGATTTTTATCGGGATTGACGCACCCTACCCCAGTAACTCCACCCAGTACCCCAGTAACGTGGTCTGGCCGCCTGGTACCTGCATTTCCCCTGGCTGCTCGGTGGGCTGTTGGCGGGGCCGGCGTTACCTGTTTCTTGGTTTCGTTTAGTTTTGTTCCATTTAATTTTGTTGGAGAGGCGCTAACTTAAGCTTGTGCTTTTGCGCCGATCCGCAATTGTCTGTTAATTTATATATCTTTTTGTTAAACAAAATAAACTGAAACTGAAACTGAAACTCGCGGGTTACTACAAGGGAGAGAAAAAAATGGCTGATTTGCTATGCACGCCTTGCATTTTTGGTCCTCAATTCTCATCCTACGCCGACAAATAGCTACATCTGCGTTTCTTGGACAACATGATATGGAACTGGACGGGATTCGCTGTGTTAGAAATCGCATGTTCACTTCTCGAGCCGCTCTCCATTGTTCTCTTGAAAGGTCGGGACCCCAACATCTTTTGAATACGCATCCACGTGGCGATCTTTGTCAAAAAGATAATACTAGTGGCCAATTTTAACTCAAACATCCTCATTCGATCCAGCTTCAGGTTCTAGCAGAACAGACTATGTTGTGGCCAAATTGCCCCTAGTGCTCATTTTGACCCAGCCATTTTGCCCATGGGCACACAATTTTGTGTGACAATGTATTGTCCTGTAAAAATTACTGGGCCAGCAGAAATCTGTCAATGCTCAGTGCTCACTGAGAGCCTGCATGTGCCGACCATCGAAAACCAACCAGATAACTATATATCACTCCCATTGTCCTTGAATAAATTGCCTTTAAAAACAGGTAAACAAAATAATAATAATATTATATGGCGCTTTCCTCACTTCCTATTTTAAGATCACTTTCCACCAGACTGGTTATTGATTCACCTTTTTTTTGGAAGGATTCAATCACGATTCATTTTGGAATAGGAATGATTCAGTCGCCGTTTGATTCATTGATAACTATTTTGAGAAATTATTATTTCCGTTTCAAAGAATCATTTTTTTTTCTTCAAATGACGTTTGACTCACCATTGAAATAGCATTGCACAGTCTTTTTGATTCAATCAGCCTTGTTTCTATGCGGGTTTTGATTCAATCATGATTCATGAATAAACCAAATCTGGTGGTGAATCGATTCTTCTTTGATTCAAGGGATTTTTATTGAACGATTCCAATCGATTCAATCATATTCGAATCGATAACCAGTCTGCTTTCGACAGAGAGGACTAGTGCACAGCATTTCAGTACACTGTCGGTGAGGCTTAAGTTGCACTCCATGATTTTAAATGGGCTCAGTTATAACATACAGAAATAGCGGGTGTCCGTTTTACCCGGGTACCTCATTATTTTGCCCCGCTCTCTCCTAGTAAGTCAAAGATTCGCTAGATGCAAGCTGCAACAAAACAGAGTTTTCCGGAGCTCTGCAATATCGAAATATGCAAATAATTGGTGTGGCTTCGTAGATAGTATCGGTCTCATATAACACGCGCAGTGGAGAGGGGTATATGCCACTAACACGCAGTGGAGGGGGGGGAGCACTTTAGTGCCCCCCCCCCCCCCCTAAGATCTCCGAAAGTATGAGAGCTAGAACGATCAAAATTACTGGGTAGGTAGGTGCTATGATGATCTACATTTGAAAAAATTTCGTGACCTTCGGTCATTATCTTCAAGGTCAAACGAGGTGGCGAAGGTCAAATCTAGCCGAATGTCACAATTTTGGGAATTTGACCTCTGGACGTCACAGGTCACCAGCAATGTGCCCAAAGTTGTTGCTGGGGATGAACATTGACATTGTCTACCGAATGGCGTTTGAATCATCCAGATTCGACTGTTGGTTCCGAAGATATCGCTTTTCCGACCTCGATTCTGACCGCCATCTCGGAATTAAAATCCATATAACTAAAAAATTGAAGGACCGATTTTGATTTGTTTTATGTCAAACGATCCGCTATCGAGTTGGCGTAAATGTCGCGTAAGAAACACCGCCCTGCGCCACTTCGTTCGCGAGCTATTCACGACAAACATGGGGGGGGGGGGGCACAAAAGTGTCCACCCCTTCCACTGCGCGTGTTAAAAAGTTACTTATTAGAAAAGACAACAGACGCACATTGTTTTCGGCAGCGATTCGTGTGGTGTTCTGTCTCGGCTATTGTGCAGTGGGCAGCTGTTTGGCAGTGTCTCACTTTCAGGCTATTGTGCAGTGGGCAGCTCTTTGGCAGTGTCTCACTCTCAGGCTATTGTGCAGTGGGCAGCTGTTTGGCAGTGTCTCACTCTCAGGCTATTGTGCAGTGGGCAGCTCTTTGGCAGTGTCTCACTCTCAGGCTATTGTCCAGTGGGCAGCTCTTTGGCAGTGTCTCACTCTCAGGCTATTGTGCATTGGACAGCTCTTTGGCAGTGTCTCACTCTCAGGCTATTGTGCAGTGGGCAGCTCTTTGGCAGTGTCTCACTTTCAGGCTATTGTGCAGTGGGCAGCTGTTTGGCAGTGTCTCACTCTCAGGCTATTGTGCAGTGGGCAGCTCTTTGGCAGTGTCTCACTCTCAGGATATTGTGCAGTGGGCAGCTGTTTGGCAGTGTCTCACTATCAGGCTATTGTGCAGTGGGCAGCTGTTTGGCAGTGTCTCACTCTCAGGCTATTGTGCAGTGGGCAGCTCTTTGGCAGTGTCTCACTCTCAGGCTATTGTGCAGTGGGCCAGAGGTGGAGAGTTGTCAAAATGCCAGGGGGTGCTTTTCACCGGCGGCTCTCAAATCCAAGTTGTAGTGAGAGGACGAGGAGAGGTGGCGGCCGTTATGGCCGCTTAAACGCGACGGACCGTAAACTAAAAGGAAGCAAGCGGCACGAAAATGGATGCAAACATCAGTGACAAGATGCATCGAAAACCCAATATGGAGTTTCATGTCATGGTCGCTGGAAGCGAGTTTTGTTTGCACTACGGCTGCCCCCGCCCCCCCCCCCCCCCCCAAAAAAAGCTTCGAGTCACATCAAGAATCGTAATGTATGTTAACTTGTAAACGATGGGAAGAGAACAAAAAGTCACGGTGCGAACATGTAAACCTTCAAGTCACATACTATCGGCACCGAAATGACGAAGTCGTCAATGCTTACCTGACCCTGTGAACTTTTTTTTTCCTTTTTTCATTTATTTATTCAATGTATCTCGATATTCCGAACAATCACATACAAGCAACGCAACGCAGAAAAAGCCACGGTCCGGTCGGCAGCAGTCCTGGCAGCTGCGCGGCGCAGCTTCGGATATCACAGCGGCGACGGGTGGACATGCCACAGCGAGAGGTGTGCACTGGCGGATCCAGGGGCGGGGGGGGGGCGGCAGGGACAAAAGCCCCCCCCCCCAAGCTCGACAGGGGCGGCAATAGAAATTATCCCCCCAAAAAAAATCGCTGAAACAGGCGATGAAAATGGGTACTGCCTGCGAAAAAAAAATAACTAGTTGCGAAAGAAAGAAATGTTGTTTTTGCCTCGTTCGTGTTTGCTCTATTTGGTAGCATTTTGGTAACAGTAGGGTTAGGGAAAATGGCGCGTCTGACGCTATTTTAGAGTGATTCACAACCAACGTAAGTTATAATTTTACACGCAGCGTCGCAGCCTTTGGTCTCCTGCAGCCTGCTGGGTGGCAGAGGAGCGCGGGAATGAATTTCCTTACATAAGTACCTATGTTGTGTGGAATACGTCTTCTAGTATTAAGTAGGGTAATTAGGTTCAGTTAAAAAAGCCTAATGGTCTTCTTTTTGTAGCTGTTGTATTCCACGACAAATCGACAAAAACAAAGTGCAAAATGACACCGTCATGTCACCGGTTATGGCCAAAATTGGTATATGGGGTAGCCTGGGGCGCTTAAGTGAGTTGTGAAAGTTGTATTGCAATGCAAGCAGTGGTTCAGGAGATATCGCCTCGGACATTTTTATAAGGTCACGGTGCAGGTCAATCTTTGTCGGCCCATATGGCGGGGAATTTATGAAGCAATATAGATGTATTATGTCATTATAATGGCAATGAGCTGTTTAATAACATGGTGATGTTTATTTTTTGATTTTCGAAAATTTCACAATTTAGTACGTTTTCGAAATTGTACAACTTTTTGGATACCTTTTCTCAAACGTGTTTCTATTTTTTTGGCTATGCTATTCTTACGTGTAAGGACGTGATTCAAGTGAGAGAAAAAAAGAAATTGAGGAATATTTGCTTCCAAATATCACAAATTTTGTCATTTTACTTGCTATTTTATATATAAAAAATATGTTATTCGCTAATAACTTTTGACTGAATAAAACTAGATTGGTACGATGGACGTCATTTTGCTGTTCTCATCAAGACGAAGTGAATGCTCTGCAGCATGACCTCTGTCTGACATTTTATGACCTTTACCTTAAATTTCAAAGTTAGTATTTGTCTTCAAATTTTGAATCTTTTTTGAATACCCAAGCCAAGTGTATTTCCTATTTTGACTGTATTATTGTTAAGTGTAAAGAAGTTTCGTTCAAACAGAAAAAATGATGGTTATTTGTCTTCAAATATGCTAAATTTGGTCATTTCTTGTGTTCTTTTTGTGAAAGATATTAGGTATTCTCCAATAACTTTTGACTGAATAAAGATAAAAAGTAAAATGGACACTATTTTGTTATTTTCGTTAAGACGCGTTGAATGATATGCAGTATGTGACCTCTGTCTAACATTTGGTGACCTTCACCTAAGGTCAATGTCAAGGTTCAAGGTTAGGTTTCCAATTGTGGCCGCATTTGTGGCGATGTTATATATCTTAAAACTTGTCTTGTTGCGAGGAATTCGATTGTGCTTAAATAACGCCTGATTGTCAATGGCAACATTTAAATTCATTTTAATTTTAATGTCGAATGGTAACTTCATAACTTCCTTCTCGGTGTAAAGAAAGCCCGAAAATGTCTCAGTTTGCTTTATAATCATCAACGATCGCGCAATTATTTTAATACCAATGAATTCCTATCTTCAAGACAAGTTAAAAGATATATAACATTGCCGTGTAGGTCAAATTTGGAAAGGTGACTTTGCGCCGTGACCTTCACCTTAGGTCAAGGTCATCAAATGTCATACAGAAGTCATGCAGCACATCAAGTCAGAAGTCAGTCACACAACGTGTCTTGATGATACCAACAAAATGACGTTTACAGTGCCCTTCTAACTTTATTCAGTCAAAAGGTATTAGCGAATAACTAATTTATATATAAAATAGCATAAAATGGCAAAATTGTATATATTTGGAGGCAAATATCCATCAATTTTATGTTTGCACTTAATTGACACGTCCTAGGTCACCTAGGTCATTACACGTAATAATAGCATAGCAAACAAAAATAACTGAAGTCCGCAAAGGGAAAAATGGGGGGGGCACCTTTTAGGTCATATACACCTCCCTGGGGCCCGGAAGGCCCCCAGTAAAATTAGCCCCCCCCCCCCATATTTGGAGGCTGGATCTTCCAGTGGAGGTGTGGCGCCAGGAGCTATGCGCGGAGGTGCGGGAGGCCTGCCCCTGTCCGCCGGCCCGGGGCGCGAATTGCACTATCTGCAAAACGGCGATTCTTAAAGGAAATAGTTCATCTTCAATATTAGTTTTAAACTGAGATAGCAGTTTTGTAGCCCGTGTTGGGAAACCCCTATCTGCAAGTTTTCTTGACTGAAAAGACTTCAGCCGAATATATTTGAGTTTTTGGCGAAGGAATGCGGTGCTGGCGAAAGAATGTTGTACTGGTTCTAGCCCGGGCAGAGGCTATACCATCAGCCAATCAGCTTGCAGCTGGTGCTAGCAAGCGAACGCCGGCCGCCGGTTGGCACATCTCCAATGCGAGTCTATCTTTACGCGACTACTTTCGAATCTGATTGGCTGAACCATCTTTTACATTCGCGTGACGTCAGGACTCTGACTCAGAGAGTATGCATATAGTTATGATAAACAATACAAATGTACGGCCTTCTGTCCTGAATCGGCGCGACATTAGGCCATTTTTGACAATATAAAAAGAAATTGTATTACAAAATATAATCAAATCGTGTTGGGTAAAAGTTTTCCAAGGTAAACTATTTCCTTTAAGCGCCGGCTACGGTGCCGGGTCGGGCAATCCGCGCCCCAGGCCGGGCGACCGCCCCCACAAACATGCTGAGGGACGGTAGGACTGACCGTGTGAACTGACCTGACCCTACCTGACCGTGCAATACCGCCTATTTACACACGGACAGACACACATACACACACTTTTACACCACTCAGTCTTACTTCGCCGAAGTAAGACTGAGCAGCCGTTAGTTAAACGGACCTGTTTATTTGAGGGGGTGCTTTTACAGTGAGGGGGTGCACTTTTTAGCTCAGGGGGTGCTTGAGCACCCCCAAAACCCCTAATTCTCCACCCCTGCAGTGGGCAGCTCTTTGGCAGTGTCTCACTCTCAGGCTATTGTGCAGTGGGCAGCTCTTTGGCAGTGTCTCACTCTCAGGCTATTGTGCAGTGGGCAGCTCTTTGGCAGTGTCTCACTCTCAGGCTATTGTGCAGTGGGCAGCTGTTTGGCAGTGTCTCACTCTCAGGCTATTGTGCAGTGGGCAGCTCTTTGGCAGTGTCTCACTCTCAGGCTATTGTGCAGTGGGCAGCTGTTTGGCAGTGTCTCACTCTCAGGCTATTGTGCAGTGGGCAGCTCTTTGGCAGTGTCTCACTCTCAGGCTATTGTGCAGTGGGCAGCTGTTTGGCAGTGTCTCACTCTCAGCTCGAGTCTGTCTGGTAACTGCAGCCGCCGGGAGCTCAACCGCAATATTACTGCAGAACGCTGCAGCCTGTACTGACCACCCTCGGCGGTCATATAGTGGCAATATTACTGCGGAACGCTGCAGCCAATTATTAGAGGTCTTCACGGACCGGGCTTTATCCATGGATACACGGGGTACATTGTACCATAGACGCTCAACCTCTAGCTGTATTATTCCAGATGCCCAAAAGTGAGATGTATGGTCATATTTTGTACACGAATATTGAACTTCACGGCGTTTGAGCTTTGTTTGACAGTCAACACACTATCTCTCCCGACGAAATGACAAAATAGACAGACAAACAAACTCGTGTAGTGACTTTGTATGTCTGTCTGTCTGTCTGTCTGTTCGTGTGTCTGTCTGAGGCGTTTGGCCACAGCTCGCTGATGACAAAATTGCTATTTTGGTTTTGTTAACGAGTAAGTCATAAATATAAAAACATTGTCGTAAAACATCGCCATCATCATGTAGAAGCATCTGGAATGAAACCCTGGACGTGAACATCTCTACTGCGCATGGCTTGGTTGGGTCGTTTCGCCCGTCTGCTTGTTAAGGGAATGTTTCACCTTTCTTGAAGTTGTCAAATATACGCTGGTTCTAGTCGAAAATATGAAGTAGGTGCTGCTGAAAACGATGGTGATATTTTTTATCTCGAAAAGTCACTTAACTTTATACAAATTAAGATTTTAAATTTGGGATGATGACGTCATTATTGAGCTATAGATCGCCGCTGATTGGCTGACAAAGTGGGATTGGCTGACAAAGTGGGATTGGCTGACAAAGTGGCTGTCAGCTAATCAGCGACGGCACTAGCCTAGACCCCATTTTGCAAATGAGAAATTAAATTGCTTAAAACGGCTAAGTTGAGGGACCTTAGTAATTTCGACATTTCAATAACGGCCAAATAAAATGACTATCTCAGTTCAAAACCAATACAAAGGTGAACCATTCCCGCAGTTTCACGCTTCATATACGCCGCAAGATGACCGCTTACGGGTTCGCTCCAGCAAGTCCTCGTTTTTGTTTCTAAATACATATAAATCAATACAATCGGTCTTTTTCTCCAGCCTCTCTCCATCCAGCTACAGCGCTCATTGCGCATTCGCTGCGTGCCACTACACCACGGGCCGCCCTTTGTGCTGCGCGCAGCCCGGTATCCCCCGTCCTGACCAGGGGAATAGAACAACGGGTAGAACAGTAAGGAATGTAACGCCCAAATAAATTAGACAAAATATAATTTGTATCGTAATTGTTTTGTCTATTATAAATTAAAGGTATTGTTTGCTATCAATTACTTGTATTTTGATAGATTATATCATTATTTATTTAATTAGACGCCTGCAAATATACGAAGTAGTAGTCAAAGTAGTGTATTTGCAGTACAAGTAGTAGCATATGGAAGCGGTCATATTAAATTATACTACAAAGTAGTAGTCGAAGTAGTGTATATTTGAGGGCTGCGCGCAGCAGCAGTAGTATTTGGAAGCGGTCAGCGGTCGTTCCGACATTTTTTAACCTTCAAGCCCATTTAACCCCTTTACGCCCAGATCATCGAAAAATGATTTTAAAAAAACGTTGTAGCTAAGGCTTGTGGCTATCTGTTCCAGAAGTCGGATTTACAATATGTACCATAGATTACGAGCCAGCCTCGTCTGAAAATCATCGATTTAACATGGGAACCCTACGGTGTAGTAGGTTTTAACGCCCAGACGCTCGAGTGCTGCCAACCGTTACTGGTGGGGGCTGGTTCTGACGGCCGAGTGCTGCCAACCGTTACTGGTGGGGGCTGGTTCTGATGGCCGAGAGAGCCGACCGGCTGGCCTGCGGCGCTGTGACGTCACGCCATACCAGACGGCGGCGGGCGGCCGTGAGCGCCGTCCGGGGTCCAGGCCGGCAGAACACTGAGGTGTGGCGGTGTGGCGGATCGCGTGGTGCGGCGTTTGCGCAGGATCTGCAAACCGGCCGCCATGTCTGACTACCACCTGCTCGGGCTGATCCTGGTGCCTGTGCTCGGTATAGTGGTCACCTTCCTCATCATCGCACTGTGCAAAGGTATGGACCTGTGTCTGCCCTCGCGGCCGGGACCGTTCGCGCACCTGGCTGAGGACGGACCGGAGCGCATTCGGCGCAGTAAGAGGAGGCGAGAGAAGGCGAGCGAGATGGAACGTGGGGCGGCGGCCGTCTCCAGGACGTCAGCCGGCGGGGCGGGACCGTCGGCACCGAGAGAACCGATGGCACCGAGAGCACCGATGGCACCGATGGCTCCGATGGCACCGATGCACCTCATGGGCCGAGACCAGTCCTGAGCGGGCGTCGATCGGTGCCCTGGGGACCAGTCCTGAGGGGGCGTCGATCGGTCCCCTGGGCCTGATGAGACGGAGACGCAGCTAAGCTCGGGATCGACGGCCGCAGTGCCGCACCGGCCGGTTGACGGTGAAGATCGGGACCATGACTACTCGCCGTCCAAGCGAGTCGATCGGTCGACGCTCGCCTGATGCTGTCCTCAGGCGGAGGCCGGCCGATTCGCCTACCTCGCCTAATCAGCTCTCAGCCTCCGAGACTTATTTCAGCTGAATTCTGCTGAATTCCATACCAGGAGTCTGCGCAGTCCGACTCACGTCGTATACTCGTCTCTCCAGGGAACAGCGAACGGGGTAATCCCCGCAGGAGCAGCCGGCGCTGTCGCTGTCAGCTGTCGTCTCCTCAGGTGACGTGTGTGCGGTGTCTCAGCGCTGTGCTGTGCCGGTCCTGTGGGGGGGGGGGGGGGGGTGTTGGCATGTGTCGCACAGTAACTCCGATCGAGCGCATCGAGCGCATCAGTTCACGGACGATGAGTCGCTGTGTGTATCGACTGTGAAGTGAAGTGTGACAGGGCGTGGGACGAAAACTGATGGCTGATGACGCTCAAGTCTCCGAAGAATGCGCCTGTAGGGCTGTGGGAACGAGCATTACGCGTTTATGAGCTGGTACTTTCGAAGTGTATATCTTATGTATCCATCCAATCATGCTTTTAGGTTGACTCAGAGGCTCAGGCTATTGTTTTATAACGTGAGTTACTGTGACCAGTTATGCCGCTCTCTGCCAACGTGTTTGTTGTTTTTGATGATACTTTTTCGTGTTTTTTTGCGAAGGTTAAGCTCAGGTGGTGGAGCTGGTGAATTTTTGCCTGGCTGTTCGACAAATCGTAGCCCTGCGGTTTGTAGAACAGCCAGGGACAAATTATGTTAAGCTGGGTGACCAGCGATGTAATGCGATAAACGAAACATGACACCGGGATCAGCTTACATACATTATGGCAGATGCGCATGTATGACGCTGTGGTCTAATAGCCAGTGTTACATTGGATGCCACTAAGAAACGCAATAAATAAAATAAAAAAATACATATATACAGCAGGACACATATCTTGCGATCCGTAACTCTCGTTGCCAGGGACAAGCTCCGGAAACACTGTTATGCTGTAATTGCGGACAGCTGGGCATAGATGAGTGCTTATGTGACTGTGCGTACTGAATTAACTCGCAACAAGCTGTCGGCAACGAAAGAAACCCTACTCATGCCTTAGTCTTTACTCATGGTGTACCATACCCGGCACTAGCATTCGAGGTTTAGTTCAATCAGTTGCCAATAGGTAGAAGCACCGTCGCAGTGTTTCACGAAAATTAAACTCACTAAGTATTAACTATTTGGTTTTCAACTTAGGTAAATGATGTTAAATTTGATCAGATGTTCCTTACTCATCGCGTTCGAGAGTGTTTGACAAAACCATTGTTTACGCTAATATAAGAACCAGCTAACATTCAGTTGTAAGCGAAGCGTTATAGCTACCCTGCGTTATAGTAACCTTGAGCGAAGCATTGCATGCAATCAGCCTGGCAAAGCGACCACGGTATCGAAGGTGGAGGGCTTACATTTAGTTGGTATGGTAATCAGGCGCGCACACAGGGTTTTCGTAACTACTCGCCGTCCGGGGGGCACGACCTCAAGGGGGCCCCGTCGGACCACGAGGGGGCCCCACCAGTGCGGCCAACACTGGCGGATCAGTCTCTCTCCGTGGGGGGGGGATTTTTTTTTTTGTGTGGCAAAAATGTACCCTCCATTTTTCCCCCTCCGCGGATTTGGGCCGGTCACCTAATTTTGGTATTCGAGCTTAATAAATTCACTTGTCAAATTCACACAAAAATGTGGATTTTGTTTCCGTTTTTTTTTTGGGGGGGGTCAAAAACAAAATGTCCAAATTCGAGATATCCATTTTGAAGAGAATGAAATTTCCTTTCTTTTGACGTCTTATATTTGTAATTTGCTTCAAAACTCTATTTTCTGCGATTGTTCAAACATTTATCGTTTGTCCACCAAAAATGGCATGACACGACGTCATTAAAGCGTCATTATCTACCAAAAACTGCATCAATTTCATTGAAATTTAGTTAGAAGACGTAGCATTGATGTAGCATAAGGTACTAAAAGTTTGGCGCTGATATCTATCATAGTGTTCAAGTTATTGAGAAAATCCGGGAGGGAGGGGGAGGCAGATTCTGCCCCCCTCCCCCCCCCCCCCCCCCCACCCAGCGGGGCGCGGGTTAAGTTTCACCGCGGTTGCTTGCATTACATCAGGTGCGCGGTGTTGTCTATCATTGAAAGAAATGGATACATACAAACTTAAAATTAATTCACTCAAGAACAAAATCCGTTTTCATGAAGTTTTCTCCTAAGATCATTGTTTCCCATGTTCGGTGCAGGGAACGCACAGGGGGGGGGGGGGGGCATTCATGTATTGAATTCCCCTTCCATATTCCTATGGAGGGCATTTGGCCCTGATGCCCCCATGGATCCGCCAGTGCCATCAATGACCGCCAAGGAGAGTCTCTGGCAGACACTTAAAGGAAATAGTTCACCTTCAACATTAGTTTTAAACTGAGATAGCAGTTTTGTAGCCCGTGTTGGGAAACTCCTATCTGCCCGTTTTCTTGACTGAAAGGACTCTCCAGCCGAATGTATTTGAGTTTTTGGCGAAGGAATGCGGTGCTGGCGAAAGAATGTTGTACTGGTTCTAGCCCGGGCAGAGGCTATACCATCAGCCAATCAGCTTGCAGCTGGTGCTAGCAAGCGAATCGCCGGCCGCCGGTTGGCACATCTCCAATGCGAGTCTATCTTTACGCGACTACTTTCGAATCTGATTGGTTGAACCATTTTTTACATTCGCGTGACGTCAGGACTCTGACTCAGAGAGTATGCATATAGTTTGTTTATAAACAATACAAATATACGGCCTTCTGTCCTGAATCGGCGCGATATAAGGCCATTTTTGACAATATAAAAATAAATTGTATTACAAAATATAATCAAATCGTGTTTGGTAAAAAAAAATACAAGGTCCTTTAACCCTATGTCCGGGGGGGGGGCGAATCAGCCCCCATGGTTAAACACTTGTGGAGGGTTTATGTTTTCTGCAAAATGCAAGTAAAAAGAGGTACTGGTAGATAATTGCAAGGGATTCCAGATAGCTATCTCGAATTTTCAAAATTTTGATTTTAAAATTTCGAAATTTTGAGAGAAAAAATGATTTTTTTTCCTTCATATATATACAATTTTCATTTTTCGAAATATCGCAAAATCCCTGACTCGTCCCTGATATATGATACCAGTATATGTACACACAAAATCAAGTCGATATCTTGATAACTAATAAAGTTATAACCCGAAAACTGCCGGAAGTTCGTGCTAACCACGAAGGGTTGATTTCCGCTTCCGCTAATATCTCAATAACTACGAAACGCCGCGACAAGCGGAATGCTTCTCGCTGCGAATTGTTTTTGATGGAATGAATGGAAATACTGCACCATCCTGATCCTTCTATCCACCCTCCGCTTCTATCCGATCACCTCACGTAACATCGCGAAGGGCACGTAATAGCCACTAGTATTGTGTGTCACATCGTGTACAATGTACGAGAGAGTGGATGTGCCGGCACGTCTAAATAAATACAAAATAGTAATGTAGTGCCGACCCGGAAAGAGTGGAAAGAGTGCCCAGTCACCATTTCCGCAGTCACCTCAAGGTCATCCGCGGTTACGAACATTTTTGGCAATAACGCTTGACATGATATATATAAAGAGCTGAAACTGCTACCAATGCTACCAATGTGGTTTGTGTCGTCAATACGCGTTTTTTAATATGCAAGATGGCCTACTTTGGCCACCTTGACCTTGACCATGACCTTGACCAAAGGTGAAATTTACTTAATATATTTCGATGCGTCTTGACGAGAGAAACATGATAGTGGCAAAAATTATTGTTTTATCTTTCATAGGTAAAAAGTTATTCACAACAGGGCCTATTTTAACCCGCGCACTGCTTTGCGCCGAACACGAACTGCAAGGGGGGGTTGATTTCCGCCCCCCCCACCCCCCTGAGATCTTGAAAACTACGCAACGTAGCGAGAAGCGGAAAAACGCATTTGATAGCTTCATACATGTTCTATCGAAAGTATTTCTTTTCTTTTAGTGTTCTTTTAGGTCAGGTCAAAATTGAGGTCACCAGAGGTCATCAAAGGTCAAATTATCCAGTTTTTTCCTGTTTTAGGACATCGCTCCAGAAATTCCCATATATCTCAGAAACAATTATAGTTAGAAACAAACGAAAAAAAGCAAACGCCAGCCAGTGAAATTTTCAATCGCTGATTTTTTCCTCAGATTCGATCTATAGGTCAATATTTGAGGCTCCAGAGGTCAAAAAGGGGAAAAATCCCGTTTTTTTGCTAAATCGTTTTTTGACCATTGACCATTGACAATTTCAGCTAACATGTGTGAAT
>JAXIVJ010007858.1:0-2500 GCA_036785665.1 Chirona hameri
ATATATATATATATATATATATATATATATATATATATATATATATATATATATATATATATATATATATATATATATATATATATATATATATATATATATATATATATATATATATATATATATATATATATATATATATATATATATATATATATTATATATATATATATATATATATATATATATATATATATATATATATATATATATATATATATATATATATATATATATATATATATATATATATATATATATATATATATATATATATATATATATATATATATATATATATATATATATATATATATATATATATATATATATATATATATATATATATATATATATATATATATATATTATATATATATATATATATATATATATATATATATATATATATATATATATATATATATATATATATATATATATATATATATATATATATATATATATATATATATATATATATATATATATATATATATATATATATATATATATATATATATATATATATATATATATATATATATATATATATATATATATATATATATATATATATATATATATATATATATATATATATATATATATATATATATATATATATATATATATATATATATATATATATATATATATATATATATATATATATATATATATATATATATATATATATATATATATATATATATATATATATATATATATATATATATATATATATATATATATATATATATATATATATATATATATATATATATATATATATATATATATATATATATATATATATATATATATATATATATATATATATATATATATATATATATATATATATATATATATATATATATATATATATATATATATATATATATATATATATATATATATATATATATATATATATATATATATATATATATAATACAAAGAGGGCTTACTCTACATTATACAAATAAAATCAGATCTTTCGGGTATATTGTAGCGCCCTGACGAAGGGTGTTACAATATACGCGAAAGCTCCGCTTTTAATATTGTTATTGTGGAGTAAATCCTCTTTGTATTTAATCTTCATCTGCGATCTCTACGTGCTTTGACCCTTCCGGTCTCACCAGAGACTGCTCTGACCTTCCAAGAAGCCCCTCTTGTGTGTCAAGGGGCCCATTCGGCCTGTTCAGAGGTCATTCCGACCTGGCCAGGGACTGCACTGGCTGCTTTGTCGCCCTGCCGACATGCTCAGGGGCAGGGGCGGCGGATTGCGGGGCGCAGGGTACCCAAAATCCCCCCTCAAATACAAATCCTGGGGAGGGGAAGGGTCATGTTGCCCCAGATTGAGCAGGCTAAAATATGGGGGGGGGGGCAAAACTACCCTTTGCCCCCAGGATTTTCGACAGGGGGAATTTTGGGTACCCTGCCCCCGCAATCCGCCGCCGCTGCTCAGGGGCCCCTCCGACCTGCCCAGGGGCCCCTCCAGCCTGGCTAGGAACTCATCCGGCATGTTCAAGGGGCCTTCCGGATGGCCCATGGACCCTTTCAGTCTAGCCAGGGGCCCCTCTGACTTGCCCAGGAGCCCCTCCGATCGGCCCAGCGACTCTTCTGGTCGGCCTGCGCTGGCTGCTTTGTCGCCCTTGCCGACATGCTCAAGGGGCCCTCCGACCTGCCCTGGAGCCCCTCCGTGCTGGCCAGGGGCCACTTCGGCATGTTCAGGGCCCTTCTTACCCGCCCAGGGGTCCTTTCGGTCTGATCAGGGGCCCCTCCGATCTGCGCAGGGGCCCTTTTAATTTTCCAGGGGCCCTCTGGTCTCTCCAGGGGCCCTGTAACCTTCTAAGGGGCCCTTCTGACCTAGCAAGGGACTGCGCTGGCTGCTTTGTCGCCTTGAGACATGCTCCGAGGGCCCTCCGACCTGCCCTGGGTCCCCTCCGTGCTGGCTAGGGGCTCATTCGGCAAGTTCAGGGGCCCTTCTGACCCACCTATAGGCCCTTTTGGTCTGGTCAGGGCCCCTCTGACCTGCACAGGGGCCCTCTTAACTTCCCAGGGGCCCTCTGGTCTGTCCAGGGGCCCTCCAACCTGCTCAGGGGCCCTTATGACCTGGCAAAGGACTGCGCTGGCCGCTTTGTCGCCCTGTCGACATGCTCAGGGGCCTCTCAACTTGCCCAGGGGCCCCTCTGTGCTGGCTAGGGGCCCATTAGACGTGTTCAGGGGGCCCATTCGACGTGCTCAGGGGGCCCTCTGACCCGCTCAGGGGCCCTTTCGGTCTTGCCAGGGGCCTCTCTGACATGCACAGGGCTCTTTTGAACGTCCAAGGGGCCCTCTGGTCTTTCAGAGAGGACCCTGGTGGCCCTAAAGGGCCTCTGAAGTCCGCTAAACTCTCTAAACACCACGCTTCGTGTAGTAAAGAGCCTATGATACCGCGCTTCGCGCGGTCTCGTCGGCCCTTTTCGGCGCGCTGCGCGCGCCGAAAAGGGCC
>JAXIVJ010007858.1:5000-12500 GCA_036785665.1 Chirona hameri
CACCCGCCACAGGTGTCCAGTCTGACCCGCAGTTGGACCAGTAGTCCAGTCTGACCCGCGGTGGGACCAGTAGCCCAGTCTGACCCGCAGTGGGACCAGTAGTCCAGTCGGACCCGCAGTGGGACCAGTAGTCCAGTCGGACCCGCAGTGGGACCAGTAGCCCAGTCGGACCCGCAGTGGGACCAGTAGTCCAGTCTGGCCCGCAGTGGGACCAGTAGTCCAGTCGGACCCGCAGTGGGACCAGTAGTCCAGTCGGACCCGCAGTGGGACCAGTAGCCCAGTCTGACCCGCAGTGGGACCAGTAGTCCAGTCTGACCCGCAGTCGGACCAGTAGTCCAGTGGGACCCGCAGTGGGACCAGTAGCCCAGTCTGACCCGCAGTGGGACCAGTAGTCCAGTCTAACCTGCAGTGGGACCAGTAGTCCAGTGGGACTCGCAGTGGGACCAGTATCCCAGTCTGACCCGCAGTGGGACCAGTAGCCCAGTCTGACCCACAGTGGGACCAGTAGCCCAGTCTGACCCGCAGTGGGACCAGTAGTCCAGTCTGACCCGCAGTGGGACCAGCAGTTCAGTCTGACCCGCAGTGGGACCAGTAGTCCAGTCTGACCCGCAGTGGGACCAGTAGTCCAGTCGGACCCGCAGTGGGACCAGTAGCCCAGTCGGACCCGCAGTGGGACCAGTAGTCCAGTCTGGCCCGCAGTGGGACCAGTAGTCCAGTCGGACCCGCAGTGGGACCAGTAGTCCAGTCGGACCCGCAGTGGGACCAGTAGCCCAGTCTGACCCGCAGTGGGACCAGTAGTCCAGTCTGACCCGCAGTCGGACCAGTAGTCCAGTGGGACCCGCAGTGGGACCAGTAGCCCAGTCTGACCCGCAGTGGGACCAGTAGTCCAGTCTAACCCGCAGTGGGACCAGTAGTCCAGTGGGACTCGCAGTGGGACCAGTATCCCAGTCTGACCCGCAGTGGGACCAGTAGCCCAGTCTGACCCGCAGTGGGACCAGTAGCCCAGTCTGACCCGCAGTGGGACCAGTAGTCCAGTCTGACCCGCAGTGGGACCAGCAGTTCAGTCTGACCCGCAGTGGGACCAGTAGTCCAGTCTGACCCGCAGTGGGACCAGTAGCCCAGTCTGACCCGCAGTGGGACCAGTAGCCCAGTCTGACCCGCAGTGGGACCAGTAGTCCAGTCTGACCCGCAGTGGGACCAGTAGCCCAGTCTGACCCGCAGTGGGACCAGTAGTCCAGTCGGACCCGCAGTGGGACCGGTATTATTATTTCACTTAATCAGGTCGTTCCACTGTGACAGGGTTATTCCACGACCATCGAACAAGATCAGACAGTTGTTGTAAAAACCAACCTTAATACGACTAAAAAAGAAGAAAAGTTACAAAAATATTTACAATGGATGAATCATGCACGTAACAAGTCACGAATATTGGTCTTGAACGGTGGCATAGCCAGGCCAGAGTGCCCATTGGCGATCGATCACAAGTCGGTTATACAGCTCAGCAGCTCGGTACACAAATCGTCGTTTCCCATGATTGTTTCTGACACGGGGCAAGCTGAAATGGTGAGACTGCCTAGTGTCACGGCGCACATGCTCGCGGTTGTGTGTGATGCATGAACGCAACAAGTCAGGTTTTCCGTAAGTGAGGATACCGTGCAGCAGACAAAGATCAAAATACGACACATTGTCAGCAGACAATACGACACATTGTCAGACGAACCCAACCATCTGAGATCACCGATGACATCGGAAATATGGTCATGCTTTCGTCTCCCGAAAATGACTCTGGCTGAGAAGTTAAACACTTTCTGCAACTTAGTAATGTTCGTGCGGTTAGCGCTCCCGTAGACATGTATACAATACCGTACATGGGAAAGGATCAGGGCGTCAACTATCCTCGGTACTCATTGGAATGATATGTCTGATGTGCATGATTCCGATAAGGATGCCGAAACAGCGGTTGATGATGTGGTCTATGTGCGCCGCCCAAAAGAGTTCAGAGTCCATGACTACCCCTAGGTTTTTCACGGACTTGGAGAAAGGCAGGAGCTGGCCCATGAACTTGATCTGTGGGGGATTCTTGGTCTGTACCAGCTGGCGACGGTCGCCGCATAGGAGGAGCTCTGTCTTGCTGGCGTTCACCATCATGCCATGCTGGAAGAACCAGGTGCACAGCATATCGAGAAGATTCTCCAGCGCCAGCTTCAGCTCTGGTAGCCTGTTGCGGGGGCCAATGATTGCCACCTGGGAATCATCGGCATGGCGGACCGAGAAGGTGCGGAAGCCGCTGATGCTGTAGGGGATGTAGCCAGGGGCGTGGGAACTATTTTCAAGTTGTGGGGGGCGAACTTTTTTTGGCAGATCCTAGGCAAAAATGATAGCTAAAAGGAGCGATACATTGTAGTCACCCGTATATATTGAAGCTAATAGGTTTGCCCTATTAAAAAAGGTAGCTCATTTTGCCAAAAAATATCACTAGAAAATAGCTGGTGAACATCATGCAGACAGTGCGTATCGGCACTTGAGTTAAGAAAAACGAACGGAACTGGAGCCCAAGCTGGGTCTGAATTCAGAGCCAGATTGCCGAACTTCGGAATATGAACATACCGTCGGGGTCTTGTATGCTTAGCATTGGGTATTTACCAATCGTGTGCGAAGCACCCGTGGGATTTTTCGTCAACTTAGATGCATTTAAATTTGACCCTGCCTACATGGCCCGGCCGGGCCGTACTATTCAGAAGCTTATAACTTTGGCACTCTCTCTCAATTGCATTCGGGTCTCTGCCATTCGATAGTCCCATTACATTTATTTATTGTATTTATTCATGCATTTCACCAACGGGCTGAGACACCCACTGCCAGGTGAAGTTGTCGGGTAAAATTAAATAATTTGTTTTTGGTATGTTGCCTTCTGACATGGGTGGTAGCGTGACCAGGGGCGTAGCCAAGGGGCCGTTCGCCAACCTTCGCTGTTCGCGAAAGGCCCGATGGCCCCTCAGACCTTGCAAGGGCCCTCTCAGATCAACGGAGGGCTTTCTCAGACCAGACTAGGTCAATCTCAGGCCTGGGAAGCCCTTTCAGACTGGCTGTGCCCTCTCCAGACTGGAAAGGGCCCTCTCAAACCGAAATAGGGCCCTCGGAGGCCTAGTAGTGACCCCCTCAGACCGGCCTAGGGCCCTCTGAGGTCTGGTAAGGGCCCTCGCAAACCAGTGAAGATGGCTTTTTACCATTTTTACACTTTTAACCCGCACGACGCTGGGGTCTTCAGCCGATTGCGCGGCGCTGGAGGGGGTAAGTTTTACCCCCCTCGTCTCTTCCGAACCAATGACCGCAGCAAGACTCGCAAGGCGGCAATCGAAAGCTTTCAGTGAGAAAAATATAATACATACCCGAAATTGCTAAAATAAGGTTACATGTCAGGTCAGGTCAGGTCAAATATAAAAAATTGAGATATTTGGGTTTTTGGACCATACTTTCCATCCAAAGCCTTAGATTACGACCATTATCTCACAAAGTGCTCTCAAATGTATAATGCATCCCCCACATAAGCAAAAATGAAATTGTAAGCAAAGGTCAAGGCTCTGACCTTTTGCGATCAGGTCGCAAAAGGTCACAGGTCTAAGAAAGCCATGCGTCACATGTTATATGGGTAATTTTACACGTATATTTCGATAGTAGCAGCTATTTTCACAACCTGACTCCATATTATGACCTCAGGTCAAGGTCAGGTCACAATAAGGACAAGATTTGAAATTGATTAATATAAATAAGAAGGCATGTTTCTAGATCAAATTTATCTCAGAAATACAGTGGTGGCATGTATGTATATGTATCTGAACCATAAGGTAGTCAAAAATAAAGATATTGCTTAATTTGGTTTGGGTATCGTCTATACTTGGTTCCCTAACATATCTTCCGGTGTTTTAAAATATCTTCTAAAAAACTTTTGTGGAAATTCTTCCGAAAAAGTCAGTTTTTTTTTGCATTTTGGGGGGTCCAAAACCAACAATTTCGAAAATCCGTCATAGTCATTTGGAAGATAATGTTATTTCCTTTCCTTTGACATTTTTGATTTGCGATTTGCATCCAAAATCTTTTTTATACGATTTTGCAAACGTTTAACGTTTTTCCACCAAAAATGGCATGACATGACGTCGCTAAAACGTCGTTATCTCCCAAACGTCGTCACCAATTTCAATAAAATTTTGACAGAAGACGTATAATTGATGCAGCATAAGGTACCAAAAGTTGAACTTCGATATCTGTCACAGTTTTCAAGTATTGAGAAAATACGACAGGGGGGGGGGGGTAAATTTACCCCCACCCCACCCCCAGCGCCGCGGGGGTTAAGGCTGGGAAGGGCCAACTCAGACCCACGTATGGCTCCTTCAAGCTCAGAAAGGGGCCTTTCAGACCTAGAAATTACCCTTTTAACCAGCATAGCCCACCCCTAAGGTTTGGTATGGGCTCTTTTAGCGGGCGTAGGGACCATAGGTCTTGCAAGGGCCTTCTCAACCCATCCTTGGGCCCTCTCAGAATTGTCAAGGGCTCTCTCTTACCCGCGTAAGGCCCCTAAGGCCTAGCATGGGTCATGTGAAGCAGGCGTAGGGCCCTTTCATGCCTGGCAAGGGCCTTCTCAGACCGGCGTTGGGCCCCTCCAAAGCTTGGCGAGGGCCCTCTTAATCGGGCGTAGGTCCCTCTCAGACCTGGAAGGGGCTCTTCCAAACCACCCAGGACCCCCTCAGGAGTGGTGAATTACCTGTCAGGCCGAGCAAGGGCCCACTCAGACCTGAAAAGGACCCTCTCAAACCGGGGTAGTCCCTCTCAAGCCCAGCAAGGGCCCACTCAGACCTGAAAAGGACCCTCTCAAACCGAAGTAGGCCCTCTCAAGCCCAGCAAGGGCCCACTCAGACCTGAAAAGGACCCTCTCAAACCGGGGTAGGCCCTCTCAAGCCCAGCAAGGGCCCACTCAGACCTGAAAAGGACCCTCTCAAACCGGGGTAGGCCCTCTCAAGCCCAGCAAGGGCCCACTCAGACCTGAAAAGGACCCTCTCAAACCGGGGTAGGCCCTCTCAAGCCCAGCAAGGGCCCACTCAGACCTGAAAAGGACCCTCTCAAACCGGGGTAGGCCCTCTCAAGCCCAGCAAGGGCCCACTCAGACCTGAAAAGGACCCTCTCAAACCGGGGTAGGCCCTCTCAAGCCCAGCAAGGGCCCACTCAGACCCTTTCAGACTTACGTAGAGCCCCTATGGCCTGTCAAGTGCCGTCTAAAGCGGGCCTTTTAAGCCTGGTAGGCGCCCTCTCAGACCGATCCTAATGAACAACTGTCAGTAGTTTTGCACGTAACGAAAATTAAGTCACTATGCGTATACGGATGAACGCAAGTGCGGACCATCATTGCGTATATTAGACTTCGAGTTTATGCAAAAGCGCCCGTTCTCACATGTCAATCACCTCCGGAGTTGGGGTGTGGGTGGTGGTGGGTGGGTGGGGAGGGGGAGGGGCAAAGCTGACACACACTCCGATCACCGTCTTTGTTCCAAAAACACATGCAAATTTCCGTCGACAATGCCGTTGAGCTAATTCAGAATTAAAAGATCATGTAATAAGTGGTCGGATTGCCGCCACCTAGCTCCAAAGTTGGGGGGAGGGGGGGGGGGGGCGTCGCCCCCCCCCCCAGGTCCAAAGTTGCAGGGGCGAGTTGCCCCTACTGCCCCCACGGCTCCCACGTCCCTGGATGTAGCAGCTGATGTTGTTGCTGATGACGTTGAATAGCAGTGGTCCCAGGCAGCTGCCCTAATATGTGCAGATGTCAATGGAAAGGGGCTCGGAGAGATTGTCACCCACACGCACGCGCTGTGTGTGACCTGCCAGGTAGCTCTTGATCCAACCTGTTGAACTCTGAAGCTGCTCAGGGCTGTTCAGCAGTGTCGCGTGGTCTACGATATCAAAGCAGCGACTGAGGTCAATTCAACGTTAAAAGAGATATTTCTGATTGGTCCATACCCTGGAGGATCTGGTCGGTTATATATACAAGAGCAGTGGTGGTTGAGTGGCGCGGCATAAAACCGTGCTGGTCCGAACTGAATAGACAGTGGTGATGAAGGTAGGCGGTGATCTGCTGATGGACATGTAACGGGTTTTCGCTTCTACTACGTTTTGCAACATTTTTCGAAATTTTTGGAAACTCTTTTTCTGGTTAATTTTGGGCCGCTGAATGGAATTACATAAATTGTGAGGCTCTTTGGCTCAATATGCAACAATTAGAGCTGCTTGCAACAATTTAAAAAAAAGCAACATTTTTGAAATTTTGCTCACGGGGTTTTCTTGAGATCAGGAATCGAAATATGGCATTTTCAGAATGTTACATTCCCGTGTTTTCGAGATATTACTAAATTTTGTGGTTAAAATGCAGAATCGAGCTCAACCTGTACATACATTTTTATTTTGGAGGCAGGTCAATCATCGGCGAGCACATAGGTCGCTGCACGGTTAGGGTGGGGGTGGTGAAATTTCGCGGGTTAATAGGGAATTTGTCCAGTGGAATAAGGTCGGGATTTCCTTGTCTGTGTGCCAGCACCAATGGCCCTGTGGCTCTTCCTTACATAGTTTCACCAACGGTTTGTCTCCCAAACTATCACAGTTAGTTCCGAGAGCAGTTCCATGCCCCTTTTGTATACCCAGTGTAACGCTACGCCGAGGCCCACCTCCCACTGGAACTAACACATTCGTACATCCTTTCACCCAGACTCTCCCATGCATTCACCCAATCATCAATCTCTTTCATACTTAGCGATAAACTGTCAGGTTGGACTCCTGACCCCTCCCCTTTTTCCTATGCCTCCCCAGTGGTGCGTAACACTACATCAGGGTAACAGCTGGATCATAGATCTTGTAAATTTATTCTCTGATTTCAATAGCAGCTTCGTTAGGTGTACTTTTCCACACCTTATTTAATCCAAATTCAAATATTAATAACCTCACACATGCTTTTCTGTCCGGGTCCATTCCTGCCGCTCACTACTGCTGGGATCCAAGACTTACTGCGGTTTCCGGTCGTCCGACGACCTATTATGCTGCCAGGGCAGACCCCTACTAAATTCCGGATCACAGGGTCGGAGCTACCGGACTAATTGCGACGGTAATCGTCAGCGTAGTTATATAACAGTACTCATCACCGCCGACTTATCGCCGTCACCCGAACGCGAACGTGATGGATTTAACATTTACCCGTCGCCCGCGGCATTCTGTTCCCCCGCTGGGCTGTCACGGGCCCTAAAATTCTCCGAGATCGCGGCTCTTTGTAGAGATTGGTTCCGCAGATAACACTAGACACCAGGACTCAGCGATGGACTTAACCTAGCTTTTTATCCGAACCGGATGGCTATCGTTTTGAGGTGCGGCACCGCCGGCTCAAATTCCGTACCAACTCCGGTGGACCTAATTTTCGATCATTGCCCTATACCGGGCTTCCGGCGACATTACTGCGCCCCGTGGTGC
>JAXIVJ010007858.1:20000-47500 GCA_036785665.1 Chirona hameri
TCAGGGGGGCCAGGGGCGGTCGCGCCGTCAGGAGGAGCAGGAGCAGTCACGCCATCAGGAGGGGCAAGGCAGTCGCACCGTCAGGGGGGCCAGGGGCGGTCGCGCCGTCAGGAGGAGCAGGAGCAGTCACGTCATCAGGAGAGACAGGAGCAGTCGCACCGTCAGGGGGCCAGGGGCGGTCGCGCCGTCAGGAGGAGCAGGAGCAGTCACGTCATCAGGAGGGACAGGAGAGTCGCACCGTCAGGGGGGCCAGGGGCGGTTGCGCCGTCAGGAGGAGCAGGAGCAGTCACGCCATCAGGAGGGACAGGAGCAGTCGCACCGTCAGGGGCCCCAGGGGCGGTCGCGCCGTCAGGAGGAGCAGGAGCAGTCACGCCATCAGGAGGGGCAAGGCAGTCGCACCGTCAGGGGGGCCAGGGGCGGTCGCGCCGTCAGGAGGGGCAGGAGCAGTCACGTCATCAGGAGAGACAGGAGCAGTCGCACCGTCAGGGGGCCAGGGGCGGTCGCGCCGTCAGGAGGAGCAGGAGCAGTCACGCCATCAAGAGGGACAGGAGCAGTCGCACCGTTAGGGGGGCCAGGGGCGGTCGCGCCGTCAGGAGGAGCAGGAGCAGTCACGCCATCAGGAGGGACAGGAGAGTCGCACCGTCAGGGGCCCCAGGGGCGGTCGCGCCGTCAGGAGGAGCAGGAGCAGTCACGCCATCAGGAGGGACAGGAGCAGTCGCACCGTGAGGGGGGCCAGGGGCGGTCGCGCCGTCAGGAGGAGCAGGAGCAGTCACGCCATCAGGAGGGACAGGAGCAGTCGAGCCATCAGGAGGGCCAGGAGAGTCGCACCATCAGGAGGGCCGGGGGCGGTCGCGCCATCAGGAGGACCAGGAGCAGTCGGGCCATCAGGAGGGCCAGGAGCAGTCGAGCCATCAGGAGGGTCGGGGGCGGTCGCGCCATCAGGAGGGCCAGGAGAGTCGCACCGTCAGGAGGGCCAGAAGCAGTCGCACCGTCAGGAGGGCCAGGAGCGGTCGCGCCGTCAGGAGGGCCAGGAGCAGTCGCGCCGTCAGGAGGGCCAGGAGCGGTCGCGCCGTCAGGAGGGCCAGGAGCAGTCGAGCCATCAGGAGGGCCGGGGGCGGTCGCGCCATCAGGAGGACCAGGAGCAGTCAAGCCATCAGGAGGGCCAGGAGAGTCGCACCGTCAGGAGGGCCAGGAGCAGTCGCACCGTCAGGAGGGCCAGGAGCGGTCGCGCGTCAGGAGGGCCAGGAGCAGTCGCGCCGTCAGGAGGGCCAGGAGCGGTCGCGCCGTCAGGAGGGCCAGGAGCAGTCGGGCCATCAGGAGGGCCAGGAGCAGTCGAGCCATCAGGAGGGCCGAGGGCGGTCGCGCCATCAGGAGGGCCAGGAGAGTCGCACCGTCAGGAGGGCCAGGAGCAGTCGCACCGTCAGGAGGGCCAGGAGCGGTCGCGCCGTCAGGAGGGCCAGGAGCAGTCGCGCCGTCAGGAGGGCCGGTGGCGGTCGTGCC
This sequence comes from Chirona hameri, assembly GCA_036785665.1. Classification (NCBI taxonomy): domain Eukaryota; kingdom Metazoa; phylum Arthropoda; class Thecostraca; order Balanomorpha; family Balanidae; genus Chirona; species Chirona hameri. The sequence goes on from JAXIVJ010007858.1 coordinate 21,501, forward strand.
ATCAGGAGGACCAGGAGCAGTCAAGCCATCAGGAGGGCCAGGAGAGTCGCACCGTCAGGAGGGCCAGGATCAGTCGCACCGTCAGGAGGGCCAGGAGCGGTCGCGCCGTCAGGAGGGCCAGGAACAGTCGCGCCGTCAGGAGAACCAGGAGCAGTCGGGCCATCAGGAGGGCCAGGAGCAGTCGAGCCATCAGGAGGGCCGGGGGCGGTCGCGCCATCAGGAGGACCAGGAGCAGTCAAGCCATCAGGAGGGCCAGGAGAGTCGCACCGTCAGGAGGGCCAGGAGCAGTCGCACCGTCAGGAGGGCCAGGAGCGGTCGCGCCGTCAGGAGGGTCAGGAGCAGTCGCGCCGTCAGGAGGGCCAGGAGCAGTCGGGCCATCAGGAGGGCCAGGAGCAGTCGAGCCATCAGGAGGGCCGGGGGCGGTCGCGCCATCAGGAGGACCAGGAGCAGTCAAGCCATCAGGAGGGCCAGGAGAGTCGCACCGTCAGGAGGGCCAGGAGCAGTCGCACCGTCAGGAGGGCCAGGAGTGGTCGCGCCGTCAGGAGGGCCAGGAGCAGTCGCGCCGTCAGGAGGGCCAGGAGCAGTCACGCCGTCAGGAGGGCCAGGAACAGTCGCGCCATCAGGAGGACCAGGAGCAGTCGCGCCGGCAGGAGGGCCAGGACATCATAACCTGGAGGATCGAGAAAGGAAGTGGTGCTGGAAATGCGCGCCGGGGAGAAGGGCCGGGCTCGTTAAGAGTGCAGTGGTGTCCGCCCATTTAAACGGATGGAGCGGACGAGTGACTGAGTGAACGTTGAAACAGGCGCTACGATTCGAAGCGGCGACTATCAACGTATCATCGGGGTTGCACCTGGCATCTGTCACAGTAAGGCCGCTGCTCATTTCCCCACCCGCACAATATCCAAATATCCACGGTCTGTCACCCTGCGTCGTACCTAACGTCGAGTGCTCCAATAGGCGATCTGAGGCAGTGAGGGATCTCGGGCGGGAGGGACGGAACGGGGCAGCCGGCCGGGATCTAATGACCCAGGGAAGGGATCTTTACCATGAGGAGGGAAGGGGTGAAGTGTGGATTTTGAGGAGGGGCGAGGACGGGGGTGTTATGGACTAGTTGATGGTGTTAAGGATCAGCAGAGGGGCCGGGGAAAATATGTGTCACGGGAGGGATGTAAATAAACCGCGTGACGTAGCTATTAATATGACATGTAACCGTACAGGTGGGGGGCGTAATAAAGATGAAGGATTGCAGAGACGGATTGTGTCATTGAACTGAACGGAGGTATGATCGATGAGCCACAAGGCGTGATGGGGTCGGAACAGGGTTGGCGTGCCCGAAGTTTTAGGTAAATCCTGGTTTTAATTATTTTCGTGGAATGTGTACGAACCGAGTGGCAACAAGCTCATTGTCAGTCGACACGTTTAATTTGAGAGTAGCTGCTAGCAAGCTATCGGCAGGTTCAAAGTTTACAGTGTATGATGCTTCTATATAAAACATTTAAATCTGTAACTTAACTAACTTAACTGTAACTCAACGTTTGTAAGGAGATATCTCATTTATCCAATTATCTTACGCCTGAATAAATTGTGCACGGCGATGTAGGTATTGGCACCGGTTCCGCGAAACAGTATCATGTCATTTAAGGATGACAGGGCTATGACATCACAGCGATAGCCGCTGTATTATGACGCCTGCCGGGCTCAGTGACGAGTCCGCCGCGGACGGCGGCGGTGATGGCGGCTAATTGACACCAGCTGGTTTAGCGCGGCGGACGGAGGGGAGGGGAGCCGGCTCGGGCGCATAAACACTGTGAGACGGACGATGAAGTTGAAGGTATGTTTCGAAGGGTTAAAGTTATAGATGTTTTCAGTTACAGATAATTATACGCAGAATTGTTGAAAATGGATATAAATATGACGGACTAGCCAATGGCCCTAACATAAGTTTACCTGGGATAACACTAGCGACGTACATACATACATATATATATACACACACACACACACACACACACACACACACACACACACACACACACACACACACACACACACACACACACACACACACACACACACACACACACACACACACACACACACACACACACACACACACACACACACACACACACATACACACACACACACACACACAAACGCACGCACGCACGCACGCACGCACGCACGCACGCACGCACGCACGCACGCACGCACGCACGCACGCACGCACGCACGCACGCACGCACGCACGCACGCACGCACGCACGCACGCACGCACGCACGCACGCACGCACGCACGCACGCACGCACGCACGCACGCACGCACGCACGCACGCACGCACGCACGCACGCACGCACGCACTCACGCACACACGCACACACGCACACACGCACACACGCACACACGCACACACGCACACACACACACACACACACACACACACACACACACACACACACACACACACACACACACACACACACACACACACACACACATCGGACAGGTATGCGTATACACACCAGCGGGCACAAGTACATCTATGCACGCATGAAGGCGTATGACGCCCACCCGTTCATGCATACAAACATACACTCGTATACGTACATACTCACGCGTATACATGCAGGTGGGCGTGTGATTCCCAAAGGCGAAAGCCGCTGACGTCGAACATGCGAGAGAGACCGGAGAATTAAGGAATGATAAGCTTCGATGAGGACGATTTAATTAGCCGGGAAACGAGGTTGGTATGTGCTACGCCCCTGTGTGTATTTTGACTCTGCTGATAACGGTTGGTTCGTTGACGGGTTTGGGTAATCATCAAACGAGGTTGGTATGTGCTACGCCCCTGTGTGTATTTTGACTCTGCTGATAACGGTTGGTTCGCTGACGGGTTTGGGTAATCATCTAACGAGGGAGGTATACGGGATATTAATGTCGGGCGCCCAGGAGGGACAAAGTAAGTTGTTTTGATAATGGAATCGCTCCCGAGTCATGACGTTTAACCAGGAACTAACGCCGTAAGACGCCAGATGCTGTGGTGGCCAGTGGGGCTAGCGAGCGGGTGAGTCGGGCGATGCAGTGCCGCTGAGGTGCGTTGGGCGAGGGATTGTGCCGCTGGAGTGAGGTGGTTTGGGCGAGGGATTGTCCCGCCGGAGAGGAGATCGATGGTTGAGATTTGGGAAGCTGGTGATGAGTGGGTGAGGAGATGCCGCCCAAGAGGAGAAGATCTGTGTCCATCGAGGGGGACCTGTGATGTACGCCGAACGATCAGGCCATGGCGCTTTGTATCGCAACGTGCAGCTCTTGTTCTCCCAACTTTCGGACGAAATTATAGGTCGTAGGTCCATCTTGGAGCTAACCAGGTGGTGCCGGCCAACCGGGTGGCGCTAACTCTAACGAGATCGCGACGTGCGGAGATGTTAGAATCAGTGGCGGCGCGGTGAAGGGTGATTGCCTCCGTGCGACTGAAAAAGTCCATCGCGCTCGACCAGGTGATTGAAATAAGTCGGCAGCGAATGCAGCCGCAACTTTCCAAGTAGCTCGGAGCCGCGCGACCTCGGAGTTTTATTAGGCGGTGGTGCAGGTCGAGAGGAGGTGATTAAGAGGGTCAGGCAGGGCCGAGAGCGGGTGAGCTGAGCGAAGTTAAGTCCATCGAGGAGGGCTTGTGAGGTATGCCGGCTAACAGATCTTATGTTGTTTGTGCCGCAATATGCCACACTTGTCTTCCCGACCCTCGGATAAAATTTGTAGGTCTTATGTCCATCATGGAATTCCCCAGGTCGTACCGGGCGACCGGGGAATGCTGTCGCGGAGGCACCATGACGTGCGGAAGGATTAGGATCAGTGGCGACGTGGCGAGGGGTAAAGGCTTCCGCGTGACTGAACAGGTCCATCGCGCTGGCTTAAGTGATTGCAATAAGTCGGCAGCGAATGCAGCCCCAACTTAGCCAAGTAGCTCTGAGCCGTGCGACCGCAGAATTTTAGTAGGCTGTGAGAACGGTTGAGAAGTGATTAGGTGGCGCAGTAAGACGGAATATTCCGATATAACAAGGGAAAGAAAATTATATTTGTAGGAACGTTAAGCTTGGAAAGGTAACGAGGGGAGGAAATAATATTTATGGGGATGTAAAGATCAGAGAGAATTTAAAAAATATTTTTAGATGTTCTGGGGGTAAGAGAGCGGAGCCGCGGACCACGGAGGGGTGAGCGGCGGCCGAAACTAATCAAATGGTGGGACGGCAATGGAGGAAATTATTGTGAGGGTTAGAGGAAAAAGCGGGGAACCCCGCCCGGTCAAGGTCTCTCACCCGTAATTAATAGCACCACTGGAGGGCAGTAGACGGAAGAGGGAGATACCGGGGCGTCAACCCGTGCATTTGGATTAGTGTTTGAAAGGAGGATAAATGGGAGCGAGAATCAATGGCTGTATGCCAGAATAATCGATTAAGTTAAGGACTAGTGGGAGAATTGACGCTCAGCGATTAATTATAGGTGAGGAGCCTGTTAAGGTCGGGGAGATAGTGGTGGGATTGTACTTGTTGGGGTTGGGACCAGGATGATTTGGGGGGCGGATCATGAGAGTCGATATGGGGAAGGGATGCCGCGACGGATCATCTGTCGGGACATACTCCGGTAGGCTCTGTCGTGGGAGACCCTGTCCTAATATCCACCAATTACCGAACTCCACATACCATCTTGACATACCTTATATCCGAGCAGTGAGAGGCCTATATGTCGACTGATGTCGACTGACGAATGGCCACCCTCATCAAAAATATTATGTACGAGTCCGGGCAGCGCAATTGCAACTGTTTGAAATTCATATACATTCGCGGGTATTCTGAAAAACCACGAAAATTAGCGGGTCGACGTTGCCGTAAATCGATCCGGGAGGTTAAGAAACCCCCGCACGCAAATTTTCGAAATGTTGCAAATTGTTGCAAAATGTTGCAATATGCTCTAAATATTGCGAATCAAGTCCTAGAGCGCTGATTTTAACGTCATTGCAATCAGCGGCCCAAGCGGGTCAAGAAGATACATTTTACAGAAAATTGCAATTTTTGATTTTTCTTTCTTTCTTCATTTTTTTTTAATGATGCAATGTTGCAAAGCCCGATTGCACGCTACATATGCATGTATGTATGTATGTATGTATGTATGTATGTATGTATGTATGTATGTATGTATGTATGTATGTATGTATGTATGTATCATCATCATCATCAGCATGTTTATTACACATAAATGAAGTAGTATGTGAACATAAAGCAGGAGGGTACAAAAGCAAAAGCTTAAATCAAAGCACCCTGTCTGACAGAAACAAACGTTAAACTGCGACCGCCGCCACGGTACCGTCCGCCCAGGTTCATCTTCTTGGCCAGCCCCAGTGCACCCCGCCGGGCAAGTCACGTCCGCTTGCTAGATGAGGCTACAAAGAAGTTATGGGCTCGCGATTTAGTAAAGGTCAATACATCGGTTAGAAGCACGCAAGACATTTTGGCATTGGAGGGCCACGCCCCGACCACCATCGTTGTTGAGATCTGCGCCGTATAATAATATTTGTAGTTGATCTGATGGTAGTTTATTTCTTAAGTCAAAGTATAACTCTCGCCCGGGTAGGGCAAAATCACTACGTGTTCGGGTAGGGGGGGGGGAGTTGGTACGACCCCCCCTTAGCGTTTCGACCCTAATTGAGCTAGAGATTCGCGGCAAAGACGAGCGTGTTGCGCTAGTGACGAGAGAAAGCCGATGATACTCAATGTTAAGGTCTTAGGTTAGAGGTCTTAGAATCGTGAATGAGCATATCACAATGCTTAATGGGTGCCAAATTCGTAATCAGCGTCACAAAATGTCTTAAAAACTGCCAATTTCCAAAAAGGTCATGTTAGGTCATATGAGGTCAGTTACCTCGGTTGACCTGTGGAAGCGCATGACCCCAGTGGAACATATAATTATTTAAAATGTATCCCAAATTTGAAATCAGCCTCACAAAATGTCCTAGAAACCGTCAGAAGCCCAAACAGAAGCCCAAAAAAGTCATCTGAGGTCATCAGAGGTCAATGACCTTAGTTGACATCTGAAAAGGTCAATCGAGGTCACAATCTCAGTGGAAACCCCAACTGTCACCTGGAAACACCTTTACATATGATCCTGAACAACAAACACTCGAAAACTGCACAAGTTACAAGCATCGATACTGCGGGACGCCAGTTGCGCCTGACATGACCTTGATAAACAGGTCACAAATCATTTAAGTTAGAAATTCACAATGTTAAGAGTATGTGGGAAATTTGTCAAAAGTAGGGTACTGAAAGTTGCATCGAAATCGGTTGAAAACTACGTGAGTTATTCCAGAAAAACCTTGGGGGGGGGGGGCATCCACCCCCTACCCGGGCTAGGCTTAACCCGCGCACTGCAGGGGCTTTGCGCCGAACACGAACTGCAGGGGGTTGATTTCCGCCCCCCCTAAGATCTAAAAAACTACACTACGTAGCGAGAAGCGGAAAACGGAATTTGATAGCTTGATACATGTTCTATCGAAAGTACTTAGTATTGTTTTAGGTCAGGTCAAAATTGAGGTCACCAGAGGTCATCAAAGGTCAAATTTTCCAGTTTTTTCCTGTTTTTGGACATCGCTCCAGAAATTCCCATATATCACAGATACGATGTTAGTTAGAAACAAACCGAAAAAAACAAACGCCAGCCAGTGCAATTTGAAATCGCTAAGATGTCCTCAAATTTGATCTCAGGTCAATATTTGAGGCTCCAGAGGTCAAAAAAGGAAAAATATGTTTTTTTGCTAAATCGTTTTTCACTATTAACTTTGTATGTAATAGAGATAACGGAAAACTGTTTACGCCATTGTGTTTATCTTCTCAATGCGCTTTGAATGATGTACATGGTGAGCTTGTTAAGTTAACTAAAAAAATGACCTCAGGTCAAGGTCAAGTGGTGACCCAAGTAGGGCATGTTGCATATGGGAAGACGTGTCTCGACGAGACAAACACATTGATGTCTGTTTCACTCTTCTATCTTCATTATGTCGGGAGTTATTGACAAAAAAGTGATGGTGACCTCGCATGACCTCAAATGACCCAATAGGGGTTACTGAACAAAACTTACACTTGGATCATCAAGAATATCCTATAATAACATGATCCGGAAGTAATTGGACTAATATCATGCATATCCTTAGCATTTGTATATTTCCCCATTGACTTATTATGAGGAGGTTACGAAATTGACCTGACCTTAGGTCCCCGATATCAAAATTCCGAGATTAACGAATTGTAAGTACTTATGCCCTCATGACATCCTGTTAATATACAACTGATCGGTGAAAAAGTCTGGCTTTGGCACAACTGCAAATATTTTTGGAAGTGGGGTCACTTGACCTGGTCTGGTGACCTGACCTGAGATGACCCGAGGTTATTTTTTTTCTTCAAAGTGTGAGCAATTGATGTACTGACAGGTGTGCGAAAACCCGGCGGCGCTGCGCGCCGCAATTTTTTCGCTATCTTTGAAATACCTGAGAGGGGGGACGGAAATCAACCTCCCTGCAGTGCGCGGGTTAAGGATTTAAAAATATTGCTGAACAGTAAGCTTTTTTGTTCTGTAAATTTTGGGCATGAAAGAACGTAATGACTAGTATTTTATGTATGATGTCCACACTGGCACGCAGGCGAAACCGATTTTTGAATGTGAACTAAGTTAGAATTTAGGTGGGACATATTCATTCTAAGTCTTGAATGCAAAATATTTCCCCTTTTTGGTCCCACTGAATAGTAATGGGGTGGATCGGGCACGCCCAGCTGCTCACAAAGCTGTTTTTTTAGTCCAAGTGTGTGAGTTGTCTTGTAGTGTTGTGTAGTCCAATCCATTGCTTGCCTGTTGTTGGAAAAAAATTACTTGTGGTATGATGATGTGTGGCTGGTTTCTGTTGTGTGCGTGCTGGCGTTTCTGAATTCTCTGTTGGTGTCTTGGGCGTGCGTGTTTGGTAGTATGTCTCTAATGTATTGTGGTGAATGTTGCCCTGGATTGTTCAGTTTATGGTACAATGTTAATCTGTGTATGCGTCGTCTCGTCAGTCTGTCGCATCCACTTCTGCCGGTAGTTTGTCGATATGAGTTCTATAGAGTCCTCCAGTGACAAGTCTCGCAGCTCTGTTTTGTAGTGTTTCTAGCCTAGTTGCGTCTTGTATAAGTCCGTCATAGATGGCGTCGCAATAGTCAAAATAAGGTCTGATGTAAACTTTGTAGATTTGGTCAAGAATGGGCCTTGTTAAGTATTGGGTACAGAGGACTGAGTGCTTTGTTTATTTTGTGGCATGTCATGTTGATGTGTTTGTGAAATCGGAGGTCAGTAGAGAATGTCATGCCGAGGTGTGTATGACTGTTGTGTACTGGTATAAGGTCGCCTCCGAATCTATGTGTAGGTGTCGGGTATGAGCGTTTGTGTGAGAATGTCTGTTGGATTGTTTTTGTGGTGTTGAACGTGATAGCCCATTCTTGACCGTAGCTGTATATTTCGTCCAGATCGCGTTGCAGAGTCTGTTGTGTCACGTGTAAGTCACTTGTGTGTGAGGCATAGAGAGAGAGGTGTTGTCAGCAAATAAAAGAATATCGTTCTGCGTCCGATTAGCGAGTCCGTTGAGATAGTGCTAATAATGGCCCAAGTACGGAGCCCTGCGGGCATCCTGGGTTAATGGTTTGAGTCGCCGAAAAAGTGTCTCGTACTTGTACTCGCTGTCGTCTATCTTGTAAGTATGATGCGAGCCAGTCGTAGAGTCGTCCTTTGATTCCAAACTCATTTTTGCATTTGTCCAGGAGTCCTTTATGCCATATCTTGTCGAAGTATTTAGAAATGTCGAGATATATAGCTGTAAAGTCGCGTCCTGAGTCGAGTATTTGTATAAGTTGTGTCAAAGATAAAAGTTGCTGTTGAGTACCGCGACTCTGCCGATACCCACTTTGTTTGTCAGTTAGGAGAGAGTGTTCAGCGAAATGATTATAAATATTCTTGTACACAATGTTTTCGAAAACTTTTGAAAGGGCCGAAAGTATGCTGATTGGTCGATAGCATGAATGGTCGGATGGTGAACCTTTCTTTTTGAATATCGGTTTGACGTTTGCTTCTTTGAACTTAGCTGGGAATTTTCCTAATGATAGAGACTTGTTAAACAACTGCGCTAGTGGTTTTGAGATCAAAAGAGCAATAAGTTTCAGCAATTTTACAGGTAATCTATCAGGGCCAGTCGATTTGTTTGAGTCAAGGGAGTTAAGAATTCGAAGAACTTCACTTTCGGAAGTGGAAATATTGTCTAGAGTGGGTACCGGCAGTCCGTCTGAGGTGTAAGGTGGTGGTTCGTGGTTGTCTGGAATGTTGAGAGTGGATTGTGCAGCCAAATTATTATTTAACCCTATTTGTAACAGGCTCCTGGCTACCTCTATTTGTAACAAGGAGGGGGGGGGGGGGCGGGGGATTCCGCCCTCGGAGATCTCGAGATATTCCTATCTGATTTTCACAAATCAAACGGCGTTTGATTCCCCTCAACACGATCTACATTTCTAAAAAAACTAAAACTCCAAATTTTTTGATGGGGGCAACATGGGGGCAAAAACTACAAATTTTAGAGGTGTTAGTGATCCAACACAGCTGTCATGTTTATCAACCGATTTTAACGCAACTAATGGGGATCGATAGAGATTGAATTAGAGATTGACATACGGCGGTAACTTTTCAAAATGGAAAAATCATAGGCGTGTGCAGGTCACTCAATATGGGGGTGCAGTAAATCCGTAATAAAACAATTTGTTGATGTTGTTTTTTTGATAAATGAAATCGTGGGCTATTGTGACATTAGACAAAACAGTTATAAAACATATTTTGTTTTTGCCATAGGCGTTACCAGGTTAGTGAAAAAGGGAGGTCAAATAGGGAAAAAAATATTAACCGCAGGCAATTTGCTACCCAGCACTATAAATGCGTTACTGATTGTAGATAGTTCCTTTTTGCATGTTGTACTTCATCATAGGCGTATCCAGGATCAAAACTGAGGAGGCTCTAGACCTTTTGATAGGCATATTATTCGCTATTATGATACGAACAAGTCAACAGTGACTATTTCACTTACAACTTCAATTCACATGGCTTACCCCCCTTTTTACCATTCCTGGACTCGCCTATTATCTTATAATCGTTCGTAGAGTACCCTGTGGTGCATGTTTCATCCGAAAACTGCAGTATGTTATGTCATTGTAGGCCCATGCATCTTAGTTTCCTTGCAATAATATGACCCCCTTTCTTCCATTCCTGAGCGCGCCTCTGCAAGAAAATGACGTCATTCCCTCTCCTGTCCTCATATGTGCATATATCATTATAAAATAACCGTCTATTACGGCTTAATCGCTGGGATATCGTCATAACCATGCAGTCACCCCCCTTTTCATGTGCCTGAACACGCCCCTGCAACTCTATCCTATATTATAAAAGCAGTAGTGTCTACTGTCTTCAACACTAGCCTATTGTCGACGCGCTTCAACACTAGCGCCTATGGAAAAGCTTCAGCCTCACCTGTTGTCTTATGGCAGAATCTTAACACGCGCCCTGGAGGGCCTCTGATAATTACACGCCCTGGAGGGGGGGGGGGGGCAGATTTCGCCCCCCCCCCTATGATCTCGAAAACCACAAAACGTAGCGACAAGCGGGAAACGACGTTAGATAGCTCGAGACAAGCTCTTTCGAAAGTATTTCGTTTTTTTCAGGTCAATATTGAGGTCACCAGAGGTCATCAAGGGTCAGATTTTCAAGTTTTCAAGACTTCGGTTCGAACACTCCCAAATATCTCGGGAACTATTATAGTTAGCAGAAAACAGAAAAAAGCAATCGAAAGTCATTTAAAAATGCAATCGACATAGGTGCCCTCAGATTTGAGCTCAGGTCAATAGTTTAGGCTCCAGAGGTCATCGAATGTCAAAAAGGTGATTTTGTTTTCAAAACTGTTTTCCCCAAATAACATTTTACCTAATAAAGATAAAGCAATAATGTTTACGCCATCGCGTGTGTCTTGTCAAGGCGCTTCGAATCATATTCATGGTGACCGATTTAGGTCAACTGATAAATTTGACCTCAGGTCAAGGTCAAGTGGTGACCCAAGTTGGTCATGTTGTATATTGGGAGACGTGTCTCGACGAGACAAACATATTGGTACCGTTTTCTCTTATCTATCTTCATTATGTCGATAGTTATTGATAAAACCGTGTTGGCGGTCACACAATTGACCTGACCTTAGGTCACCGATATTAGAAATACGAGATAAACAAATTGTTGGTATCTATGACCTTATGAAGTCCTGCAAGATTGAAACCGATCGGCGTAAAACTATGGCTGTGGTACTACTGCAAACGTTTTAGAGTTGAGGTCATCGCGTGACCTGGTCTGGTGATCTGACCTGTGATGACCTGAGGCCAATAATTTTACATAATGCGGGAAGTTCATTTCTAAACAGGTATACAAAAAACGGCGGCGCTGCGCGCCGCCGTTTTTGCGCTATCCTCGAAAAACCGGAGGGGTGGGCGGATTTCGCCCCCCCTCCAGGGCGCGTGTTAATAGCTCAGGGACTTGTGTTTTCAGTCACTTGGAGCGCCGTGACAAAAACCAATCGACTCGACTGGTGACTAAATATCTGAAACTTTGGGTCCCATCACGGTCGAGTGCGTCGTTTGTTCGTGACACCGCGTGCAAAAACGGATGATTCCTCCATTGACAATACACTAATTTAGCGAAAACGCCGCGTACGAAATTTTCGACCAAACATTGTTGCATACCTGGCTAATATTTCGGCAACCACAAGTCGCACCGACAAGCCGAAAACACAGATGTGCAGAGGAAGAACCGGCACACAATATCCACTGTCGGTCCATCAGTGGCGCGTTGAACGTGCAAAGTTAATCGCTAAACAGCTGCAATTTAGGCTTTTTTCAAGTTTTTCACGATTCAAATCAGTGCTCGGAACCAATGGAACGTCAAGTGATGAAACTTTGCCAATGTGTAGGCCTATGCATCGTCTCTAAAATGCATGTAAAAATTAACGTTCTAAAGAAATATTTCAGTGCTAAAATCCGCCTGTAACATACCCATTACCAATGTTTTCCAACGTCAATTTTGCAAACCGCCGTACCGTCAACAAACAATGTGTTCTAAGCGATACAAATCACATGGCCGGAAAGTGCATTCAAAATCATCTAATACCCACCCAAAATGTATTCATATATACAAACATTAAGCTTAAAATGACAGATTCCCTAAAACGATACAAGAACTATGTCGCGCCTGTCCAAATCACTCGACCGGAGATTGAGTCTCGGTTACTATTGAGACCTTCGCTGCCTGTATCCCGCTACTGTATCGAAAATAAGCCTTGGCTACCATCGGCCCGGTTCGAATCCCGGCGACGGTCAATTGTGTTTCGACACGAACGAATCTTAGGCCGACCTGATCACAACATCCACAACACCCACGACACAAACAACACCAACAACACCAACAACACGAACAGCACCACCAGCACCAACAACACCAGCAATACCAAACACACCAACAACACCAACAATACCAACAATACCAACAATACCAAACACCAACAACACCAACAATACCAACAACACCAACAACACCAACAATACCAACAATACCAACAACACCAACAGCACCACCAGCACCATCAACACCAACAACACCAACAATACCAACAATACCAACAACACCAACAACACCAACAACACCAACAACACCAACAACACCAAAAACACCAACAACACCAAAAACACTTAAAACAATAACAACACTAACAACACCAACAACACAAACAACACCAACAACATCACCACCAAAAACACCAACAACACCACCACCAACAACATCACCCACCAACACCACCAACACCACCAACAACACAAACACCACACACAACACCCACAACACCCACAACACCCACAACACCCACAACACCCACAACACGCATAACACCCACAACACCCACAACATCCACAACATCCACAACACCTACACCACCCACAAACCACAAAAACACCCACAACACCCACAACACCAACAACACCAACAACACCAACAACACCAACAACACCAACAACACCAACAACACTACCAACACTACCAACACCACCAACACCACCAACAGCACCAACAACACCAACAACATCAACTCCACCAACACCACCAACACCATCAACAACACCAACAACACTAACAACACCAACAACACCAACAACACCAACAACACCAACAACACCAACAACACCAACAACACCAACAACACCAACAACACCAACAACACCAACAACACCAACAACACCAACAACACCAACAACATCAACACCACCAACAACACCAACAACACCAACAACACCAACAACACCAACAACAGCAACAACACCAACAACACTAACAACACCAACAGCACCAACAACACCAACAGCACCAACAACACCAACAACACCAGCAACACAAACAACACCAACAACACCAACAGCACCACCAGCACCCACAACACCCACAACACCCACAACACCCACAACACCCACAACACCCACAATAAACAACAACACACACAACACCCACAACACCCACAACACTCACAACACACAACATTCACAACGCCCACAACACCCACAACATCCACAACATCCACAACATCCACAACACCCACAACACCCACAACACCCACAACACCCACAATACCCACAACACCCACAACATCCACAACACCAACAACACCAACAACACCACCAACACCAACATCACCAACAACACCAACAACACCAACAACACCAACAACACTACCAACAACACCAACACTACTAACAACACCATCAGCACCACCAACAACACCGACAACACCAACAACACCAACAACACCAGCAACACCAATAACGCCAACAATACCAACAACACCAACAACACCAACAACACCAACAATACCAACAGCACCAACAACACCCACAACACCAACAGCACCAACAGCACCAACAACACCAACAACACCAACAACACCAACAACACCAACAATACCAAGAACACCAACAACACCAGCAACCCAAACAACGCCAACAACGCCAACAACACCACCAGCTCCAACAACACCAATAACACCAAAAACACCAACAATACCAACAACACCAACAACACCAACAACACCAACAACACCAACAACACAACAACACCAACAACACCAACAACACCAACAACACCAACAACACCAACAACACCAACAACAACACCGCCCCGCCACCACCCACCGACTATGCCCACCGCCCACGCCCACCGCCCACGCCCACCGCCCACCGTCCACCACCCACCGCCCACCGCCCACCGCCCACCGCCCACCGCCCACCGCCCACCGCCCACCGCCCACCGCCCACCGCCCACCGCTCACTGCACACGCCCATAGCCAACGCCCACCGCCCACGCCCACCGCCCACGCCCACCGCCCACGCCCACCGCCCCGACACCGCCCCGACCCCGCCATCACCCACCACCGCCCACGCCCACCACCCACGCCCACCGCCCACGCCCACCGCCCACGCCCACCGCCCCGACACCGCCCCGACCCCGCCATCACCCACCAACGCCCGCCACCGCCGCCACGTCCGCCACGCTCACCTGCTATATAAATTAGCTGGCTATATCAATTGCAGGCTATATAAATTGCAGGCTATGTACATTACACCCATCTAGTCCTATATTATAAAAGCAGTAGTGTCTACTTTCTTCAACACTAGCCTATTGTCGACGCGCTTCAACACTAGCGCCTATGGAAAAGCTTCAGCCTCACCTGTTGTCTTAGGACAGAATCTTAATAGCTCAGGGACTAAGGAGCGCCGTGACAAAAACCAATCGACTCGACTGGTGACTAAATATCTGAAACTTTGGGTCCCATCACGGTCGGGTGCGTCGTTTGTTCGTGACACCGCGAGCTTAGTGGTATGTCCTTAGACTTTGGCGCAGAGGGGCCCGGTTCGAATCCCGGCGACGGTCAGTTGTTTTTCGACACGAACGAATCTTAAGGCGGCCGCACACTAGGCCATTCGGCGCGCGATATACTGCGACATTCCGCCTCGGAAAATCGCGTCGATACCGCTGAATATCGTCCTTGTTCCGGCGGATTCGGCGCTGTCTGCTCGCGAGATTCCGCCCCGCCGACCTACAGCATGTCGCAACCTGTGCCTACAGCCTGTCACAAAGTAAATTAATGATGGCCATTTTTCGACGAAGATGTATGTTTAGAACCACGAAACTTTTACATAATAAATTTCACAGCGGCAAGAGCATGCTGTGCAAAATATGCACCTCTGTCTTGCATAGATTCGCCACTGTCAGCATGATCAATTTTGTTGTCCGCGGCTCCGCGGCGTTCAGTCGCGGAAAAAAGCTCGTTCGAATCAGCTTTTTTCCGCCGGTCCGCAGATGGCCGGCCGACGACATTCGTCCGCGATTTTTGACGTTTCGGCTGACACGAACGCGGAAAGTCGCTAAAGATGCGCGGAAAGTCGTAGCGATATCACGACCTCCGCGCGCCGAATGGCCTAGTGTGCGGCCGCCTTTAGGCCGACCTGATCACAACACCCACAACACCCACGACACAAACAACACCAACAACACCAACAACACGAACAGCACCACCAACACCAACAACACCAGCAATACCAAACACACCAACAACACCATCAGTACCAACAATACCAACAATACCAACACTACCAAACACCAACAACACCAACAATACCAACAACACCAACAATACCAACAACACCAACAACACCAACAACACCACTAGCACCAGCAACACCAACAACACCAACAATACCAACAATACCAACAACACCAACAACACCAACAACACCAACAACACCAACAACACCAACAACACCAACAACACCAACAACATCACAAACACCACACACAACACCCACAACACCCACAACACCCACAACACCCACACCACCCACAACACCCATAACACCCACAACATTCACAACACCCACAACATGCTCAACACCCACAACATCCACAACATCCACAACACCCACACCACCCACAAACCACAAAAACACCCACAACACCCACAACACCAACAACACCAAAAACACCAACAACACCAACAACACCAACAACACCAACAACACTACCAACACTACCAACACCACCAACACCACCAACAGCACCAACAACACCGACAACATCAACACCACCAACACCATCAACAACACCAACAACACTAACAACACCAACAACACCAACAACACCAACAACACCAACAATACCAACAACACCAACAACAACACCAACAACATCAACACCACCACCAACACCAACAACACCAACAACACCAACAGCACCAACAGCACCAACAACACCAACAGCACCAACAATACCAACAACACCAACAACACCAACAACACCAACAACACCAGCAACACAAACAACACCAACAACACCAACAGCACCACCAGCACCCACAACATCCACAACATCCACAACACCCACAACACCCACAACACCCACAATAACCAACAACACCCACAACACCCACAACACCCACAACACTCACAACACACAACATTCACAACACCCACAACACCCACAACACCCACAACATCCACAACACCAACAACACCACCAACACCAACATCAACAACACCAACAACACCAACAACACCAACAACACCAACAACACTACCAACACCACCAACACTGCTAACAACACCATCAACACCACCAAAAACACCGACAACACCAAGAACACCAACAATACCAAGAACACCAACAACACCAGCAACACAAACAACATCAACAACGCCAACAACACCACCAGCACCAACAACACCAATAACACCAAAAACACCAACAATGCCAACAACACCAACAACACCAACAACACCAACAACACAACAACACCAACAACACCAACACCACCAACAACACCACCAACAACACCGCCCCGCCACCACCCACCGACTATGCCCACCGCTCACGCCCACCGCCCACGCCCACCGCCCACCGCTCACCGCACACGCCCATAGCCAACGCCCACCGCCCACGCCCACCGCCCACGCCCACCGCCCACGCCAACCGCCCACGCCCACCGCCCCGCCCCGACACCGCCCCGACCCCGCCATCACCCACAAACACCCGCCACCGCCGCCACGTCCGCCACGCTCACCTGCTATATAAATTAGCTGGCTATATCAATTGCAGGCTATATAAATTGCAGGCTATGTACATTACACCCATCTAGTATGTAATAAATTATGCAAATAATGGAATGAAAATCTACCTTTTACATCTTGATAGCTATAAATGTCCCTTACATCGCTCTATTGGCTTCCCGCCAAGCATTTAATACTTTCTAGAAACCTCCCCTTTTCAAGCCTCTGAAACCGCCTCTGCAATGAAATTTGTATGATATTTCATTAACATCAACTAATTTGCACTTGCTTCAATCACCGTGAACCGATGTAACTCCTTTATACTTGAGGCAGTTAGAAAAACCATGAAGATCGCATTTCCGTATTATCGCCAAATGTCGCCGCTGCATCCTCCCAAAAACGTGCCCTGGAACCACCTCTGTTCAGGTTAAGAACCCAAAATTTGACGCCGAATGTGAAAATTGATTTTGGGAAAACTCCCAAAAGTTCATGATTAACCCTCGCCCTACGGGGGGGGGGGGCCTGACAGGCCCCCCCCCCCCCCCCTGAGGTTTTTCTTGAATAAATTTTGACACATGCAGTGCATCTTGCTGAAATTTTCGGTAGCTGAGTTTACAACAATTCAACAAATCAACAATTCAACAATTTATGCTGAAAAAAATCGTTGAAATTGGTTGAGAAATTTTGGAAATAATGACGTTTTGATGACGTCATGTTGGTAAAAAATAGAAATATTGGAAAAATCGTAGAAAACAGAGTTTCAAAGCAAATTTCAAACGCAAACTACCAAAGATACAAAATGGCATTTTCTTTAAAATGGCAATATCGGATTTGCAAAATTTTGGGTTTTTGACCCCTAAAATAAAAATAAAAACTGATTAAAAAATAAAAATCCCACAAAATCAAAATTTTCAAAGATATTCAAAAAACCGGAATACATATGAGGGAACTGAGTATGGATAATACCCAAACCAAATTTCAAAGTAATATCTTCATTTTTGACTCAGTGATAGCTCCCTAAGTGTAAGGAACTGATGACGTCATTTTTACAAATATCTTTTTTCGACTTTTTTTTTGACAAGATACGAATAAATAATTGTCTTTTCTGCATTTATGAGCTAAAACTGGTCTAGGAACATGCCTTTTTATTTACATTTATCAATTTCCAATTTTGAGGTTTTCTGAAGAGCAAATTCGCTGTTCTGGACGTGGTAAATCCGAGGTCATTCACTTGACCGGGAAGGTTATCCGTTGACCTGAAACCCCAAAATCGCATACTGTTAGATTCCCCTCATGACAGGCAACATGCTGGTTCTTACTACATTGCTCTAAGTTGCTTGGTTTCGAAGTTAACAGGGGGGCCTGTCAGGCCCCCCACCCCCGTAGGGCGAAGGTGAAAAAAGCTCCCGTAGGGCGAGGGTTAAAGCTGTTACCTGATTTCTTTGATGCTTCCATCTTTCCCAGTTGAATTCGATCCGGGTTTGTTTTGCGATTTTGAATAACCTGTCTCGCTTCCTAATATTTCGCTTTAGCTCTGAAGTTATCCATGGTTTGCGTTTAGTTTGATTGGTTTTGCGTCGAATAGGAATTGCGGCGGCGGGGGCGTTGTGTATTGCAGATATGAATAAGTCGGTTGCCGTGTCTAAATCATTATTTAATATATGTGTCCAATCAGTGTTAAGTAAAAGAGTTGTAAGAAGAGGAGCGTTTAGCCTTGAATAATCCCAGATGTATGTATGGGTCCGTTCTGTGATTTCCGGAGGCGGTGTTACATCAACTGTGGCATAAATTGGGAAGTGGTCAATATTTGAAAACGGCGAAAAAGTACCACTATCAATCATGGTATGACTGTTGCTTGTAAAAATGAGATCGCACAAATTTTCACAGTTGTTGGTGATTCTGGTTTGTTGTTTTATTAGCTGTTTTAAATATCACGTTTCTGTAGTGTCTTTTAGCTTGTGGTCGAAAGTTGTGACGCCGTTGTGTTGATATATTTGATGATCCAGGTATATATTTCCAGCATTAAGATCCCCTAATATGAGTGTGGCTGTCGGGTTGTGGATCTGTGTTCGACATACTGATTCTGTTAAGCTATCAGTGAAATTTTCAAACTTCTCCGTCGTAAAGTTAGGTGGTGAATAAGCGCAACATACTACTAATGTAAAACTTCGAGTTTTGATTTTGACCCATATCCACTCTTCATCACCTATTTCTAACTCAGGTAGTCTTTGGAAAGGTAGTGATGTGTGAATGTAAATTGCTACGCCACCGCCATGTCTGTTTCTATGTCTAGTCAGGGGTGTATGGAAACCTTCCAATTGGTATAAACTGCTGGCTATCGTGTCATTCAATTTAGTTTCAGAGAGTGCCAGAATTTTTATGTCATTTGTTTCAACAAATTGCTGAAGCTCGTTAATTTTGTATCCGGCGGTAATTCTATTGATGTTAATGTGTGCAATTATTATATTTTGTTGCGACTGTGTTTGTAGTGGCCCTGTATTCGTTTGAATACCGCTGATGATGAGCAATGTGTGTATGTCTACGAACGTCCCAAGTCTAGTCCAAAGTCTGTTTGAAATAGTTCGCTGAGTGTGATGTAGGTTGCGTTGTGCGTGGCATGGCTGAGTGTTCGGTGGTGGGTAGTGTGTGACTAGGTTATGCCCGCGACCAGCTGGGAGGGCCCGATACCTTCCTGTTTGAGATGACGCGTCTCTGTCTGGTGATGGCGCTCCAGATGGCGCTGGGGGTCTCCCAGACAACGGTGGCGGTCGGTGAACGGCCCACAATTCAGATGACTGGATGTCTATGTGAACGGACTTCCCAGAGAGGCGCCGGTGACTGGAGGCACCGAGTGAGGATTTCGCGGCGGCGGCGAGTGGCACTGAATAAATAAACAAAGCAATAACCCATGAGCAATAACCATGCATACATACATACATACATGCATACATACATACATGCATACATACATACATACATACATACATACATACATACATACATACATACATACATACATACATACATACATACATACATACATATATACATACATACATACATACATACATACATACATACATACATACATACATACATACATACATACATACATACATACATACATACATACATACATACATACATACATACATACATACATACATACATACATACATACATACATACATACATACATACATACATACATACATACATACATACATACATACATACATGTATGTATGTATGTGTGTATGTTCGTATGCATGTATGTATGTATGTATGTATGTATGTATGTATGTATGTATGTATGTATGTATGTATGTATGTATGTATGTATGTATGTATGTATGTATGTATGTATGTATGTATGTATGTATGTATGTATGTATGTATGTATGTATGTATGTATGTATGTATGTATGTATGTATGTATGTATGTATGTATGTATGTATGTATGTATGTATGTATGTATGTATGTATGTATGTATGTATGTATGTATGTATGTATGTATGTATGTATGTATGTATGTATGTATGTATGTATGTATGTATGTATGTATGTATGTATGTATGTATGTATGTATGTATGTATTTATGTATGTATGTATGTATGTATGTATGTATGTATGTATGTATGTATGTATGTATGTATGTATGTATGTATGTATGTATGTATGTATGTATGTATGTATGTATGTATGTATGTATGTATGTATGTATGTATGTATGTATGTATGTATGTATGTATGTATGTGTGTATGTATGTATATTATAACTGTTAGTGTGAAGAAGCATCGCCGGCGTGATACAATTTGTAGTGTATATTGTGGAGTGTGTGTAGTTTATGTTGTGTAGCGTATAGTGTATATTGTGTAGTGTATTGTGTAGTGTGCATTGTGTAGTGTATTGTGTGACTAGTTTACCACGGGTCGTGTTTCTGTACTTGGTAATCGGTACTTGCTACTCGGTACTTGGTACTCGGTATTCAGTACTCGGTACTCAGTACTCAATACTCAGTACTCAGTAATCAGTACTCAGTACTCGGTATTCGGCACTTGGTACTCGGTACTCGGTACTCGGCACTTGGTACTCGGTACTCGGCACTTGGTACTCGGTGTTTGGTACTCGGTACTCTGTACTCGGTACTCGGTACTCGTTACTCGTTACTCGTTACTCGTTACTCGGTACTCGGTACACGGTACACGGTACTCGGTGCTCGGTACTTGGTACTCGGTACTCGGTACTCAGTACGGACACCTGATACTTGGTACTCAGTACTTTTCTGTATGTACAACAACTGTCCCACCTGAGCGAAATCCACGGGTTTTCCCCTCGTCACTGAAGGTTAGCGTCGGCCTGGCCTCTCGTTACGAGCCGATAAGTCCCTCTATTGAATGGGCGGCGTCAGACCAGCCTGGCCGGACCCTCGTCAATGACGTCACGTGTCTTGGGATGGGCGCGTGGGGTCAGGGTCTGAGCGGCCGGTATCGGCGGCCGGCGACCAGTGACCGTGAACGGGTGAATATGTGTGGGCGTCTGCATGACAACGATTCATTCTGGCGTTAATTTTAACCAGTGAGACGAACTGGGACGAGATGGTACATGACCGTGTTTTGTATCATACCGCCATATCTTTCCATTGGGCAAGCAACCATCCCATAATTTCGTACTTGTTAAGAAGAGACAGTTAACTGCGATAATCGTAAACATACTTCCTCAATTTCCTTTTCCTTGGGGGAATATCTACTTTACTCAGTTAGCTTTGAACTTAATACATGTTTGACAGTGCAACATATCAGATAAATGATTAGATAAATCAGATACATTTTCCGGCAATGAAAATAGCGTTCGTGAACAAAACGAAATTAATAGTCCTGCAGTTATCGGCGGCTTAGGGCTGTGTGGAAACAATATTAGCACATATTCGACAATTCGTCAATAAGAGTTGTTTATCAAAATCTTCACGACACAATCCATAAATTATGCGTTTGTATAAGTCGAAACGTTGAAATGATGACCCTGTCATCAACCGAACCTGACATCAAAGGCTGCGTAAAATGGTTTACAGATTAAATCTCAAAATAACCACAGTGAAGTTAATTTTACAGGATTTGGAAATTTCACCAATCAGACCAAATAATCAACCGAACCGGATAATCGAATGACAAGGTTAAAGGGAATAGTTCACCTTTAACATGAGGTTTTGGACTGAGATAGCATATTTGTAGAGCAGATCTAAAAATGGGTTGTGGTGAAAGAATTACCTCCCTAAGCTAAGTAATTTCGACACAGGACTAGTGGGCCCGGTTTAATGTACGCTGTTCCGGGCCACGATCGGGACATGCACGCTCGCCGCCGGAGGCAGGTACACTCTCTGGAACGTAGTCACTGATCACGACGCCTCGTTAATATCCTCTCAGCCGCCCGGGCGGCGCGGCGGTCCTTTGTCAGAGACTGCACTTGGCGCCAGGCGGAGCGGGGCGGAGCCAGAACGCCAGCTGTCATCGTACGATTTCTCGTGAAATACAAAAAGAAACTTACTTCTTTCTCCACATATATCCATCAGCTGTCCAAACCAAAGTCATATTAATAGTTTTGAGCTCAAGATACACCATATGGTTGAATTTCAAGACAACTTTCAAGGTGACCAATTCCCTTTAAGGCAAAAATATATCGGTTACCCTGTCTGCTGGAAATCGGGTTAGCCATTCCTGAAAACTTTCAGCATAGGTATTTCACATAAATTATCACATCACTCAGATTTTACCAGAAACAGCTGGCCTTCAATATATCAGTAAACTTTGCTCACCAAAAGAAACATTAAACCTCGGAACCTTGAATTGAGTATTGAATTACATCGAGCCGCGAAAATTGCATTACCCTGTCTTGTAAGCATTGAAGTCACATCATGGCTTGTCCCTACATAGTTATTATCACGTTAATATGATTAATTATATTACGTTAATTCCCCTCAATCTGGCGCTCCCTCAGCCGCTCATCGGTATTCCTTCCCCAGTCCCTCTTTCAGTCACATTCCGAATTAGAGCACTAGAATTCACACAAGGCTATATTTACAGAAAATGGTGCACCGATAGTTTAATTTAATTGTCTCGTGAACACAATATAACTCGTCTTATAGGCATCAAGCAGTTCGAATAGAGTCGGCAAAATTCAGTCAGTCACATCAGTCATATTAATTCGAACAGTCAATCAGTGAAATAAATCCCATCGGCAACCACCACCAGCATTGGCACAAGTTCGATAATCGGTTGCATTTAAAGCACGAGAGATATAAGAGACGCAAACATAAATGTCCATACCATATCATAGTTTTGATATACGTTAGAAGTTAGAACTAGTCAGGCAAACAATATATGATAATTTTCAACCATACACATACTCGCATAGGCATAATTCAGAATATCGTGACTATATGACCAAAAAAATGACCAAATGGCAGGGGAGTTAAAAGAGAAAAAAGAAAACGGCCGAAATACTGTGCAAATTAAATTTGATGGTATTGCACAAACAATTTAACTGAGCATGGGATATAAGGAGGGTATAAGGATTGTACAGACTTTCCGACCTTATTTGATGATGCACGTTATTTATCCAGTCTCCAGTATGAATTTACAGAACTAAAAGCAAAATCAAATATTGAAGGCCATCACCAACTTAACTTTCTTGAGTCTGCCTCTGCAGCCTAACTTTTGATGGTACCTGACAAGGATTCTTGTCACCCGTACGAATTTAGCAAAGTAAACAAACAACAAATCTTCCTGGTCCCAGTCCCTCGGCGTATGTCACCAACTTCACCTCTGAGACTCAAAGCCGTGACTCCTCGCCTCGCGTCGAGGAGCCACAGCCAGCCTCCCCGTCACTGCTCACTCCCGTCTCGTCGCTCTCCTCCAGCCTGACCCGGTCCAGCGGCCGGTGGACACCTGCGGCGGCCGGAAGCCGATTCCGTCGCCCCGGGCCATTGCTTGCTGTCTCCTTATTGGTCCGTCTGACCCTCCATCGTAGCTGCAGCTTCCGGAGGGCGGCTGCAACCGCCGGAACTGGCTGCAGCGGCCCCGATGGACGCCTGCGGCGGCTTTTGACCGGCGCTCGCTGACGTTATTTAGCTCAGATCCTGCGTAGAGGCTTCTGCCGAGCCCCGTACGTGACGTGGCCCGCTGGCCGGCGCTCACGTGTAATGGTGTTGTGCGGCTGGGATAACGGCGTTGTTTCATGGGCCGGGTGTGCCCCTAACAACGACACCCTGCCGGTGTCCAGCTTTTGACGAGGGTGTTTGTCGTCTGCGTGGGTGGCCTCAGCCGGCGTTTGCACTGTCGGAAGCTTCTGGTGTCCACACGGCCGCCGTTCTTTCCATGAAAATACATAGCTTTTGGAACGTTTCTCTTCTTTTACTTATCTCTATACCGCCCTCTGTTTCTTTTGGGTGTAATTTTAAAATGTGGCTCGCTACAGACAAGTTTCTCAATGAATTTGCACATGGCCGGAACGTTGGTGATGGGTCGGAAATTGGATGCCTGGGAGAGGTCATCTCTTTTATGAAGAGGGATGACGACGGCACACTTCCAGCTGGCAGGGACTGATTCACTGACTATGCTAGTGTTAATGATGCGCAGTAAAAGATGTCCTATGTCGTTAAGACAAAGCTTAAACATTTTGATGTGCACGTTACCAGGCTCACACGAGTCCTTGTTAGGCAGGCCGAGCATGACGCTCTGAAGCTGGTCTCGTGACACGGAAAGGATGTTGAGAACCCTGGTGTGGAGACGTGGAAGCCTAGTGTTCAAGGGCAGGCGACCAGAGCGCTCGAACTCTGCCATCACAGCGTCCGGCGTCGAATTCCCTATGTAGCAAAAATACTGGTCTGACGCTGACAGGTTAACGGGTGACACTGAGGGACCACACTTGGGAGCACTGACTGATTTCAGCTGTTTAAAAAGGCGTGACGCAGGGGTGGATTGCACGCGCTCAGTGAGGTCGTCGCGCCTATCCTTCCTAATTACGCGCTTAGTCAGTATGCTAAGACGGTGATAGATTTCTCTGTTGGCGTTTCTCAGGGCCTCCCTGCGCTGGCGCATGAGGTCTAAGGTCTCGCGGCTGATAGGAGGAGGAGAGGGATTGTGGACCTTGAACCTGCGGATGGGAGCATGTTTGTCGAGCAGACGGTTCATGACATCAGCAAATGCATTCCATTGGTGTTCACAGGGATCATCTCTACCGACTACTGAGTGCCAATCGATGTTACGAACATCTTTCAGGAATGCCTGCTCGTCGAACGCCCGCCAGTCACACCCGGTGCGGTACAGAGTTACGGTCTTGACACGAGGAATGCATGAATGAACAATGACGCGGCGGTGATGTGTGACGAAATTACAAATTTATACAGTGCTTACAGGTGGAGTAGCGACATCGCACAGTTCGCGAGACAGCAGCACAACATCGAGAATGGACTGAGTGTCACCACGGTAGAAGGTGGGCTGGTTCACGACGCACGACGTCGGCAGCTGACGCTGCGCACCAGGCTATCACCCGTCCAGCCGGCCGACAGAAGGCCGCAGCACAGACAGACATACAGACACGCCGCACAGACAGACATACAGACACGCCGCACAGGCAGACATACAGACACGCCGCACAGGCAGACATACAGACACGCCGCACAGGCAGACATACAGACACGCCGCACAGGCAGACATACAGACACGCCGCACAGGGAGACATACAGACACGCCGCACAGGCAGACATACA
>JAXIVJ010007858.1:52500-58451 GCA_036785665.1 Chirona hameri
AGACGAGCGTGTTGTTTGTGACAAGAGAAAGCCGCTGATATCCAATGTTAAGGTCTTGGGTCATTATGTGACCTCTGAGGTCATGTCATTGACCCAAAAGTCATACAAATTTAAAATGCGTATAAATGTAATTTTATCCAGCTAGAATCGTGAATGAGCATATCATAATGCTTAATAGGTGCCAAATGCGTAATCAGCGTCACAAAATGTCCTAAAAACATTATAAAAAAGTCATGTCAGGTCATCTGAGGTCAGTGACCTCGGTTGACCTGTGGATGCGCATGACTCCAGTGGAACATATAAATATCATATCATATAAATATTATTGTGGCATCCACCCTACCCGGGCGAGGGTTAAGTTCAGACTTTTGAATTATTCGGTTTTGGCGATTATGACATTGTCATGAAGAGGCAGTCGATTCTGAATAATATTTAAAAAAATAAAAATAATCAAAAATGGAAAGGTACATACCTATGTTTTCTATCAAAGCCAAAACGGTACGTATAGTTCACCTGGTTCACTTGGGTGGTTGAGTTTCCATACCAAAGGCGGATGCAGGAGGGTCAACGGGGCCATGACAACGGGGCCCCAGGCTGTTCAAGGGGGCCAATCTATGTTTTGTCCCCCCCCTCCAACAAAAAAACATGAAATATAATACATGTTATATTTTCGTTTTTAGAACAGTACTGGGCAAATTTGGCAAAATTTGGGCAGTTTTGGCAAAATTTGGCGGCGCTGCGCGCTGCTGTTTTCCACTATTCTCAAAAACCTCAGGGGCCAAAATGACCCCCACCAGGGCGACGGGTAATTTATAAGTTTAGTAATTATCACGTTTACATGTGTACTTATTTCATTATTTCTATCCAGCACCATTTCGGTATTTGGCAAGTCTACAATAGAACAATCGGTCAAAATCCATCCTTTTTCCTCTTTTTTTAGTTTTTTTTTTCTCGAAGCGCAACAGATAACAACGACAAGCATTTGTGCAGCGAAATGCGTATTTATTTTTCGGTCGGATCCTCCCTCGGATTTCTATCCGAGATTCGAAGCTGGAAATTCTGAAGAAAACTACCATTTATTTGATGCTCCAAGTTCTGTTTTAAATTTATATGTTAGCTTCTTTCCACTAACATTTTTTTCCTTGACTGCAAAAACGATTCAAAACTAAGATACTCTTGTTTTTTTTATTCAAGGGTCGTCGAACCTTATAGCAAAAAGTAGTTGGCCTCGACGAACAATGAACGGATGGATCCGTCCTTGCTCTTAAGGGTAAAGCCGGCTTGATTCAGCACACATTTTCATGTTTTTTTCCTTGCAGTCCGGAGTGAAAACATAGGTACACCTTTTTCGATATCCCAAAAGGTCGAAAAACTAAACTAAACTTTTAAAAAAACTCAGAAATTATTAGAAATCGCGCGGTTGCAAAATAAAATGGCCCAAATCTGGGGAGAATGTCTAAATTGGGGGTACTTAGGTAAGGTCCGCTCAAACTGGTTGCCCCCCAAAAACGGCCGGATGGATCCGCCCTTGCACACACACAAACTAAGCCGGTCCGTCGCTGTGGATGGCCCATCATCCGACCCATCAGTTTAGCATCCGACCCATCAGTTGCCGGTAGTGACACGGCTGAGTCTCGCTCGTTAAAACAAGGCACGAACTGTTAGCGATTTCTGCACTGTCATCGCCCCAGTTCTCGCCGCTCGCCTCGCCTCGCCTCGCGAGGCGCCCCCGTTCCTCCCAGGTGGACACCAATGGTGTCTCGCGGGGAACATTAAAAAAGCCACAAGATTGATAAAGGCCATACATAGCTTGTATTGTCCAGAATTAATAAAGGCCCTGAGTTTGAAAGGTCCTGGATTCATATTGGCCAGTGATTGAAAAGGTCAATTGGCCCAAAATGCCAAGACAGGGAGATTTCGTACAGGTCAGAGCTTGTATTGGCCAGAGCTTGTATTGACCAGAGTTTGAGATGCCTAGAGCTCGAATTGGTCAGAGGTTGAAAGGACCAGAGCTTGTTTTGGCCCGAGGTTGAGAAGTCCAGAGCGTGTAGGTCAGAAGTTGAAAGGGACAGAGCTCGAATTGGCCAGAGGTTGAAAGGGCCAGCGCCCCAGCCGTGGTTGGCTAAGGAGGAGCTGGGAAGAGAGCCGGATCGTCCAGTCAGCACTCCGCGCGTGGCAATGCCAGGTCACGGCCGCCTGTTTTTTTTTGTTCATTGTCATCGACAGCTGGGTCGGACGGTTCTGGGTCGTACGGTTCTGGGTCGGACGGTTCTGGGTCGGACGGTGTACAGATAATTTCCAGTGGAGTGATTTGCCTCATGAGAACGTTTGAAGTATTCCATTTTTTTGCTCCCCTCAAACTATACCGAATGGACTGGTGGACTGTCTACGGACCAGCCACATCCCCAAAGTGGTTCCATCGTCAGGTTATAGACTCAGGGACGTAACGTCATGAAAAGTGGGGGAGGGCGACGAAACTTTGATCTTGTTTTCAGAGGAAACCATACCCCTATACAAGCTTTCTTTACATATTGCACCTCTTTGGACTATCTTTTGTAACCTCAAATTTTGTCTGATTTTGCAAAACTAAAAGGTTATAGCAAAGCAAATGACCAAACGTGGGGGTCATGCCCCCTCCCCGTTCCTTCGCCATGTGGTCAGACTCACCTCGCGTAGGGTCCGCCAGAGCAGCATCATGCTGTGATGTCCTGCTCAGCGGCGCCAGTGGCTGTTCAGCGACGTCAGTGGCTGCTGAGCGGCGGCAGTGGCTTCTGAGCGACGGCAGTGGCCTGCTGAGCGACAGCAGTGGCCTGCTGAGCGGCGTCAGTGGCTGTTCAGCGACATCAGTGGCTGCTGAGCGGCGTCAGAGGCTTCTGAGCGACGGCAGTGGCTTCTGAGCGACGGCAGTGGTCTGCTGAGTGGCGGAAGACTGGCCGCTGCCGGCGCCAGCAGAGCACTCCGTCGCGGTGACTCGCCGTTATACCTACCGGCGGGCGGCGCGACGCCATGCATGTGACCATGCAACTCGGTGGCGAATAACGGAGGGGTTCCGGGTCATTACACAGCGCTTCTGAGACGGCGTTTAGACGACCCCCCTCCCAAGGTTTTTCAAGGATAGCGAAAAATGGCGGCCCGCAGCGCCGCCGTTTTTGGCACAGCCGTTCGGGCATCAATTGCGAACATTATGTAAACAAACATACATCGGGTCATCTCAGGTCAGCTCACCAGACCAGGTCACGTGACCCCACCTCCAAAAATGTTTCCGGTCGCACCACAGCCACATTTTTTGACCGATTAATTTCGTACTTACAGGATTTCATAGGAGCAATAGTACATATAAAACGTTTATCTCGGATTTTTTTTTTATAACGGTGACCTAAGGTCGGGTCAATTTCGTGACCTCCCCATTATAAGTCAATGGGGAAATAATAAAATGCTTCCTATTCTGAGGATACGATTTATATCAGCCCAATTCCTTCTGGATCATTTTATCATAGGCCATTCTTGAAGTTCCAGGCTCAATTTTTGTTCAGTGAGCCCTACAGGGTCAGATGAAGTCACCCGAGGTCACCAACACTTGTTTGCCAATAACTCTCGACAAAATACAGATAGAGAAGTGAAACTGACACCAATGGGTTTGTGCCGTTGATGCACGTCTCCCAATGTGCAACATAAAACTTTTTATGTCTTTATGTCTTTATGTCTTTATAACCTAATTGGGTCACCACTGGACCTTCACGTGATATTTAATTTTTAAGTTGACCTAACTTGGGCATCATGCATATGACACGAAGCGCCGTGACGAGGCAAACACGATGGCGTCAACATTATTGCCCTACAACATTATTGTTTTTTTCCGTTTATTCTTAGCTATAACGTTCGTTCGGTAACGTTTCTTAGCTATAACGTTCGGTAACGTTCATGGGCTGTCTGGGAATGTCTGGAGCGAAGTCCTAAAACTTGAAAATCTGACCCTTGATGGCCTCTGGTGACCTCAATATTGACCTGAAAAAAATTGTCTGAAATTGTTTCAAAATGCATTCTGACAAGCTTTCGAATGGTGGTTTTGGTTTTTGTCTACACGTTCTATAGGAGCCGAGTTACAGGGGGAGGGGGGGGGGGGGGTGGGGGGTTGCGTCGAAACGCCCCCCCCCCCCCGGCACAGCGAAGATGGCGCCGAGCACCGGCACGGCGCGGGTTAAGGTCAAATTTCAGGTCAAAGGAAGGGGAACAGCGTTAGCCCTATTCCCTACGGGCGCCCAGAATTACGTTAACCTGCGGCGGGGGGGGGGGGCAGATTCTGGCCCCCCAGATATCTGGAGAACTGCTCGGTCGATTTCGATGAAAAAAACGCCATTCGATTCGTCATGACAAGATCTCTCTTTTTGGATCCCGACATTTTGTTTTGTTCAAAAATGGGGGGTCAGGGAGCGGCGTTGTGGCTCGGCCAATTGTCATACCCTAAACATTTTTGAGCTTCAAATGTACTGGTATTTCATATATCAAAAAACAAAAAACAAAATAAAAATCATAGGCATATTCAGGGAATGTAAAATGGGAGGACTTTCTGAAGAAAAAAATATGTGCTGTTCGTCATTGTTTAGGACGACATGAACGTCACATGTGGGCATTATATGCTGTAATTGGTTAAATTTGATATATTGCGCATAGGCGGATCCAGGAAAAAAAACATGGGGGGGGGGGGTAACGTTTTTATCATCTTACTAATTTGAAGTTGGACCTAATTTGAGGGTGGGTATCGCCTCCCATCTTTTTATCCTGAGTTCGCCTCTGCCCCAAAAATATGTACATTCCCAGTATCTATGATGCATGTTGCATAGAAATTGTTTCTGACGCATTTATTGCACTGCAAACTACGAAGAAAGTATGCGCCGCCGCCGCAAAACCGCATTCGTAACACCCTCCCCAAAACAGGATCTTATAACCGCCTGTGCTAGACTATTTTTTCAAAATTTTGACATAACATGCGCTATTAAATTTTGGGAAAAGTCTCAAAGTTTCAGGACGTTAGGCTTAACGGTTCAGAAACGGCAAGTGAAAAACCACCGGAGGGGCAGAATCTGCCCCCGCAGGGAATAGTGTTAACAATTGATTTTCCCCAAACTTCGTGCATAGGTCAATCAGACCATGTTGATTAAACAAATCAAGTCCATTTGGCGATAGCGATTGACCTTCTAGGTCAAATTTGAGGTCAAACAAAGGGAAACGCACTGGAGCCTTAAGTTACCGTCCGATTTGCTTTACAATGGCCTCAAACGATTCCTTGGGTCAAAATCTAGCGTGAGCGAGACTTTCAGGGCATGACCTTTAACCCTCGCCCTACGGCATATTTTTCCACCTTCGCCCTACGGGGAGGGGTGGGAGGGGGGGGGCTGACAGACCCCCGTTAACTTCCAAACCAAGCAACTTAGAGCAATGCGGTAAGAACCAGCATGTTGCCTGTCATGAGAGGAATCTAACAGGATGCGATTTTTAGGTTTCAGGTCAACGGGTAACCTTCCAGGTCAAGTAAATGATCTCGGATTTACCACGTCCAAAACAGCGATTTTGCTCTTCAAAAAACCTCAAAATTGGAAATGGATAAATGTAAATAAAAGGCATGTTCCTAGACCAGTTATGGCTCAGAAATACTGAAAAGGTAATTATTTGTTCGTATCTTGTCCAAAAAAGGCAACAAAAATTATACAAAATGACGTCATCAGTTTCTTACACTTAGGGAGCCATCACTCAGTCAAAAAATGAAGATATTGCTTTGAAATTTGGCAATGAGTATTGTACATGCTCAGTTCTCTCACACATATTCCGGTTTTTCTAACATCTTTGCAAATTTTGATATTGTGGTGATATTCCCCCAAAAAAAAATTATGGGTCAAAAACCCAAAAGTTTGCAAATCCGAGATTGCCATTTTAAAGAAAATGCCATTTTGTAT
>JAXIVJ010007859.1:0-58451 GCA_036785665.1 Chirona hameri
CTATCATTTAAAGTGCCGCGGATGGCGTTAAAATATATAATTTGTACAATCAACCGCGGCCCCAGGACGGCTGATGAAGAATTGACAAATAGGGTAGTCGAGGTTCGTGACCAGGGTGAGAGCCGTTTTTAGTAGCCGTTTTTAAATGCAGTAAATATTATGCATGCGATAGCAGTGTATCATATTGCTTTGTGTCTCGTGCGGACTTCAAAAGTGTTCTTGAACTAAAAAATAGACAGAATTTTGCCGAAGGAAAATTGAAGAAAACTTGAAGAAACTTGTCACAAAAGCTGCCCCTTAATTAAACTTAACTACGAATGGTAGTTGCGCAAAATGGACACCCATACAACTATTATTGCTGCTATTTTTTCCCTATTTTTGTGTGCTATTATTTAAATTTGAGGTTTTGAGCTGCTGGTGAACTATTTTTTGCTGTTGGAACCAGGATGCAGGGTCAAAACGAAGAAATACGTTTGGAGCGAAAGGTGGGGTCTACAGACATGTTGCCTTCCCCCATTTAAAGGGAATAGTTCACCTTTAACATGGGGTTTTGGACTGAGATAGCAGATTTGTAGAGCAGATCTAAAAATGGGTTGTGGTGAAATAATTACCACCCTACGTTAAGTAATTTCGACACAGGACTAGTGGACCCGGCTTCATGTCCGCTGTTCCGGGGCCACGATCCGGGACATGAACGCTCGCCGCCGGAGGCAGTTACACTCTCTGGCACGTAGTCTCTGATCACGACGCCTCGTTAATATCCGTTCTGCCGCCCGGGTGGCGCGGCGGCCCCTTGTCAGCGACTGTACTTGGCGTCAGGCGGAGCGGGGTGGAACCAGGGCGCCAGCTGTCATCGTTCGATTTCTCGTGAAATACAAAGTGAAACTTACTTCTTTCTCCACATATATCCATCAGTTGTCCAAACCAAAGTCATATTCGTAGTTTTGACCTCAAGATGCACCGTATGGTTGAATTTCAAGACAACTTTCAAGGTGACCTATTCCCTTTAATGAAGGCCAAAGGTGGGGTCATGACCCCATGTCCTCCCGCCCCCTTGCGGCCGCCAGTGTGTACAGTCTATACTAGATCCTTTGATACTGGAAAAGAACACTGATTGATTTGCTAAAAGGCCCTAAAAATTTGAAAGGTTCTATAATCTATATGTATCAGCCCAAGGGCACCAATGCCTCAATGAGATTCTTCCACCGCAAAGATACAAGGAATTTCGCCGCAGTGGCACAAAAAAGTGGTATTTTCGACTTTTGTATCACAAAATTATAACAGCTTGGGTGCAGTTGCTTACCAGTTTCAAATACGTTTATGGATTTCCAGCCATGAACCACATTATACAAACAAAAATAGCGGGCCCTATGGGTTCGTCCGCGACAAAAAACGAGTCAACAAACATCGTGACATCGAGGATTTAACAGGACGCACGTATGTAATATGCGCCGCGAAGCAGCGCGTTTTTTGTCTCTTAATTTTGCACCATTTCGCATAAAATAGGTGTATTTTCAGCAATTTGATAGGGGCACCAGGTCATTGGTGCTCCCATCATTTTGTAATGATTTTTTGTTGAATATTTTTGGGAAAATTTGCGGATTTTTAATATACATTTTGGTGGTGCCCCTGGTGCCCCGGCGCGGTGGTGCCCTTGGTGTGGTGGTGTCCCTTCACGGCCCAGAGGGGGGGGGGCATGACCCACGTGACCCCCCCCCTGGATCCGCCACTGCCTGTGCTATCCACCTCCGCAGTAGGTTGTTATTGGGTACCTTACACCTGGGACTACCTACATACCCACCACTCATTAGGCCAATCTTTACATCTCATATAGAAGCTATTGATTTTGGATGGCCTCAAACTGTGTGGGTTCCAATGTGTTCTGGCAAGGCCCTCTCCGGGCCGAAGGCGTCCCTCCGGCCCATTGAGTCATTCCACGAGCATTCATTCGAGTGGCATTCCATTGCCCCTCCCTTTGGCGCCGATGGCGCCCTTACCGGGCAATAGGCGCCCATGGGCGTAGCCGCCTCTACGTCGGACAATATTCACATTTTCTCACAAAAATGATGTTTTCACTTGAAATCGACAGACGAGACCAAAATATATTGTAAATTTATAACATTTTACATATAAACATTCTTGCTGAAAGATATTAAAGTTAAATTTGATAAGTGATCCACGCTTATAATGGCCGGTAGTCGGTACTCTCAAGTACTTGGTAACGAATTTCGGTTCCCATCGAATTTCGGGCTTCTCTTGCAATGCTTTTTGACAACATTGTATGGAAAATATGTCTTGCACTCTGTCTATTATGATTATGTGCCCTTATATCCGTAACAATCCACAAACATTGAATAAAAAGGTAACACAATTAGCAGTTAACTTATGCACCCAACGGTGGCCTAGTTAAAGGTTGCGACCCTCAATTTTTTAGAGAAAAAAAACACATTTATTTTCAACATTGGTAGTTTTGTTGTTTTGTCTCTGGCTGTATATAACACTATGCTTTAGCTTATCATGGAAAATAACCATCCCCCCAAAAACACAACTAGGTTTTTTGCAGTTATCTCCGGAACAGCTGAGAGCAGACCCATGCAATTTTGGAACTTTTCCTAGAATTGATTTCCGCATATGGAGTCAAAATTTTGAGTTCTTAACCTGAACAGAGGCGGTTCCAGGGCCCGGTTTTTTTAGTTTTTTTTTCGGCGACATTTGGCGATAATACGGAGATGCGATATTTACGGCTTCTTCCTAACTTCCTGAAGTATAAAGGAGTTACATAGGTTTACGGTGATTGAGACAAGTGCAAATTAGTTGATGTTAGTGAACTATAATAAATAGCACCGCAGAGGCAGTTTCATGGACTTGAAAAGGGGAGGTTTCCAGGAAGTTATTTTTTTAAATATATTTTGCCTCCTCTTTTTGCTAACCTGGCACCGCCTATGGATACAAATATGCAATATAACTGTTGTGTCTGATGTCACAATAACGCACCATTTAATTTATCAAAAAACAACAACAAAACGGTTTTATTACGCATTTATTTCTCCCCCATATTTAGTGACCTGCAAACGCCTATTTTGTTGTTGTTGTAAAGTCATCGTTATATATCAATCTCCAATTCAATATCCATTGATTCCCATTAGTTGCGTTCAAATCGGTTGATAAACATGGCAGCTGTGGTGGATCAAATATTTTTTTTTAAAATAGTTTTTGCCCCCTGTTGCCCCCTATCGAAGATGGAGTTTGTTTTTAAAAGAAATGTAGATCGTGTTGGAATCGAACGCCGTTCGATTTGTGAAAATCTGACTGGTGGATATCGAGATCTCGGGCGGGGTGTGTGGGGGGGGGGGGGGCGAATCCTCACCCCTCCCCCCTTGCCACTAATAGGTGTAGCCAGGGGCCTGCCACTAATAGGCTTACATCGGAAGTTAAATCGGAATGCACCCAACGGCGACCTATTTAGAGTCGGCGATTTGTTCCATTGACCAATCAGGGACGTTGTCACGCTTCTTGGCGCACTTACTTCATTTCTGGCCCTATGACTTGTTTACAAATCAACATTCAAACCAGAGATAGTGATGGATCATACTGTTCGTCGCCAGAAGACAAATTTAAGAACATATTTTAAAATAAATCCCCAAATTAAATTTTTGAGACATAAAAAGTTGTTATTTCACTTTTAAATTGAGGCACGATAAATTGGATACCATACATGTGTCACAGACAAATGCAGATAAATAAATCAAAAGGTGAATACTTCCCTTTAAGATGCAATTTGCCCCCCCCCCCTCCCCCCCAGTACAGGCGCCTTTGGGCATTGGACCATGAACATTTCGAGAAATAAATATCGCTACAGTGACAGGAAAGGCGCCCTGAAAGTCAGACATTTTCCAATTCAATATCTATTGATCCCCATTAGTTGCGTTCAAATCTGTTGATAAACATGGCAGCTGTGGTGGATTAAATATACCTCTAATTTTGTTTGTTTTCCCCCTGTCCCCCCCCCCCCCCAATCAATACAAAAAATGTAGATCGTGTTGGAATCGAACGCCGTTCGATTTTTGAAAATCCAACTGGTGGATCTCGAGATCTCCGGGGGTGGGGGGGGGGGGGTGAATCCCCCCCCCCCCCCCTTGCCACTAAGAGGGGTAGCCAGAGGCAAAACCCTTGCCACTAATGGGGGTTATAGAGGCAAATGCCACCCCATGGAGCGGAACCGGTGCCCTCTAAACCGGACAATAAGTGCCCGTACAAGCAAATACCGTGTGATGTCACTCCCAATGCCAATTTTTCAGTACCAATTTTTGACGTGGCGCCCCTGTAGGCGCCCCTGCTGGCGCTGGAGCCGGGGCGCCCCGGTACGGGCGCAACTACAACATAAGGCTTTGATGTAGGCTGTCTCATCGGCATTAGGGAGACGCGACAGCCCATCAGTTCCCAATGATGCAGCTGTATAACATATAGTTAAAATTAATCAAAGTTAAATATAAAACGTGCAAAATGCTAAGCACTATAAATTGAGGTGCCTTATATTTGTGAAGTTTTTTTTGGAGGGGGGGTATTTTTAGGACAGGACTAAGCGTTTGTGGTCAACCAGTGTACCCAGTAACTTTGAGCTCGTGGTTACGCCCCTGGCCCTACTGCCCTTAAAAATAAACGAACATTGAATAAAAAGGCAACCAAATTAGCAGTTAACTTATGCACCCAACGATAGTTAGTGGTTGCGACCCTCGATTTGTGAAAATTGGTTCATGTATTTGCAACATTAGGAGTTTTGTTTTGTTTTGTATCTAGCTGTACATTATTATTTAGCTTATCATGAAAAATAACAATTTTCTCCAAAAAATTCAACAAACATTGGAAAAACTGGCAATTAAATCGAAAGTTCACTTATGCACCCAACGGTGACATATTTAGTGTCGACGATTTATTTCATTGACCAATCAGGCACGTTGTTGTTTCCTTTTCGTTGTTTCTTGGCGCACTTTATTTATTTATTTATTTATTTATTGAGTCAACAACCACAGGCACAGGGCCCACTTACGGTTGCAGTCATGCTGCCTCATGCAACAGGAAATTAAAACATTCACAAACTACATGAGTGCACATGGTACATACAATAAGAGAACACAACTATACTGCATAGTAAACACAGCAGCATAAAATAAATACATAAAAGGCGATTAAAATCGCCAGTGAAAGTAGGAACAAACGTGTAAATAAAGCGCTGATACAGGCAAAAACCTAAAAATAGACAAATACATAAAAGCGCCGGTAAAAGTAAATATAAACGTGTAGATATAGCGCTGGTACAGGCAAAAGACCTAAAATAGACAAGTGCAACTTAAAGCCAATGACCGATCACGGGACACAGCTCACAGCAGCGACCTTTAACTCAAGTATGTGCCCTGAACATCAGCGAACTTCGTGATGTCAGATCTAAGGGTACGAGACGGCATAAATAAATCCGTCTGAGGGCTGCTGTGTGTGAGCGAGTTAAAGAGATGCGGGAGACGAATCAAGAAGCCCCTCTTTACAGAGTCAACTCTTCCACGAGGTACATGGAAGAGCTCGGGGCGCCGCGTACGTCGACTTGGTGCTGACAGCGGGAACGTTGCCACAATATCAGGGCAGTCTATGTTGCCGCTGAATACTGAGCGCATGAACATTAGATCGGACCGAACGAAACGCGACCT
The DNA here is from genome assembly GCA_036785665.1 of Chirona hameri. Lineage (NCBI taxonomy): Eukaryota > Metazoa > Arthropoda > Thecostraca > Balanomorpha > Balanidae > Chirona > Chirona hameri. The sequence goes on from JAXIVJ010007859.1 coordinate 5,700, forward strand.
GACCGATGCGCAGCCAAACAGCTCGAGCAATGACACGTAATCAAGTGGTGGACACGCTGCTTGGGTTTTAGATCCCAGCCACATCAGGAAACGGTGTTGAAGGCGCTCCAGCCGGCGCATATGGGTGACCGCAGCGCCTGACCAGATTACGCTACCGTATTCCAGTATGGATCTTACATGGGCCTTGTAGGCGACGAGGGCTGCGGCATGGTCAAAGCGCGTTTGTTGTGTGCCAGCAGACATCTGCATGCTTCTAATTAGCAGGCCAAGCATGCGGTTAGCTTTAGCGACTGTGGCGTCAACGTGGTCCGCAAATGTAAGCTTGGCGTCTAAAATGACGCCAAGGTCACGCACGCGCACACATCGCTCAAGCTTGTGGCCGTCCAGCACGTACGATACAAGATGAGGTGATGAGCGCAGGGTAAAAGTGATCGTCTTGCACTTAGCTGGGTTGAGTTTCAAACGCCAAGTTTTGGACCACAAACTGAGGCGGTCTAAGTCGGCCTGGAGGGAATGAGCGTCCTCTGGGGAACTGATTCGATTGAAAATTTTGATATCGTCTGCATAAGACAGGCACGATGTTTTGATGTGATTAGGAAGGTCAGCGACGTAACAGGTGAACAGAATTGGGCCTAAAATGCTGCCTTCCGGGACCCCGGATAGTACCGGAGCCCAGTCAGAATGTTTCCCATCGAGAATGACTCGCTGGGATCGTTGGCTTAGGTAAGACTCAAGCCAGCTGAGCGCAAGACCTGAGATGTTAAAAGAGCACTTGAGCTTGTGTAAAAGTAGACTATGGCTCACACTCGTAAAGGCGGAAGAATAATCAGTGTAGATTGCGTCAGTTTGCAATCCCTTTGTCAGTGAGGTCCAGCAGTGTTCCAAAAAACAAGCCAAGTTGCTCAGGCAGGAGCGTTTAGGAAGAAAACCGTGCTGAGAAGAAGGCAGTGCTGGAAGGCATGCTTGGAGCAGGCTCTCGCACACTACCTTCTCCAGAATTTTAGAGCAAAGTGTTAATAATGAGATTGGTCTGTAGTTGTCTGGAAGCTTTTTAGAACCATTTTTGAATACAGGAATGATGTTGGCCCGCTTCCAAGATGACGGAAACACCCCGGAGCGCACCGACAATCGACATATGATGTCGATAGGGATCGCAAACTCATCCGCACATTCGTGTAAAATCCTAGCACTGAGGCCATCAGGACCGCAAGCTTTATGTGGGCTTAGCTCGCGCAGGAGCTGTGCCACACGGCCAGGTGGAACGTTAAAAGCAGACAAACCTGGGGCGTTAAGAGCGGGGGCGTCCGGTAAAGCGTCAGTACACGATGCGCTAAACTTTTTAACGAAACACTTGTTGAAGCAATTCGCCCTAGCCGTTGCGTCCTTCACCACCATGCCGTTGCACTCCAAAACGGGAGACACGTGACCACTGGACTTCAAAGATTTAATGAATGTCCAGTATCGCTTAGGATTATCTTTGAATTCTCGCAGAAGTCCCGTCAGATAGTCATGATAACTGGTTCTAACCTCGCGTTTAAAATCTGCTCTAGCCCTCACGTGCTCCTCTATGTTCGCGACAGAGGGGTCTGCCTTTTTGCGCTTGTGGAAAGCGCCAGAAATGAAGTAAGTGTGGTTGCACTTACTTCATTTCTGGCCCTATGACTTGTTTAAAAATGAATATTCAAACCTGAGATAGTGATGTATCATACTGTTCGTCACCATATGTAAGTACCTACATATTTTGAATTTCACAAATATATTTTGCGAAATAGAAAAGTTGTTATTTCACTTTTAAATTGAGATGCGATCAATTTGATACCATACATGTGTAATACAATAATGCAGATAAATACATAAAAAGGTCATTATTTCCCTTTAACACCTGTGCATATGCTTCTGGACCATAAACACTCGGAAACTGCACAAGTTATAAGCATCGATACTACGGGACGCCGGTCGCGCCTGACGTGACCTTGATAAACAGATCATATATCACGGGTCACGGGGAGTAAAAGTTTGCAATTTTCAGAGTAAGTATCAAATTGTGCAAAAGTAGGGTACCGAAAGTTTCATCGCAATCGGTTGATAAATACGCGAGTTATTTTCGAAAAACCGAGGGGTGGAATCCACCCCCTACACTGGCGAGGGTTAATACATGCAATGCAACTACTGCAAATTCTAAAGCGTGTTTTTGTAAAAAGAAAATCGTAACCACGCTAAAAATAACATTTTATACAGTTTATACCGCCCAGCATTTGACAAAGGACCTTTGTGCTTGCAATCGGAGCTGTGGAGTCGGAGTTGGGAGTTGATCGGTGTTGGTGATTTCGGCTGGCGTCGGCGTCGGAATCGGGCCAGTAAAATTGTGCCGACGGCACCTCTGACTGGCAGGCGTGGCCAACGCATTAACTGTGTATGAGGAACGTATTTTCAGGTGCAAGTTGACCGCCGAAGGAGATGAGTGAAACATGTGTTATGCACTCGAAATGTGTTGCTACGATTCTCTTCCCACTCCATAATGTCTAATCATAAGGTGTGTGCGATCATAAGGCCATGTCTTACTCTTATAAGGCCATGGGCGAAATAGAACATCCAACTCAGCAGGGCGTGTCGACGGCTGAGACGACACAATGCCACCTGCACGAAATTTACCCACGATCATAGGAAATTAATTTGCAGCAACAAAGCCGGCTTAAAAAACGTCCTCGAGCTTGTGAAGGCGAGTCATACGAGTTAACACGCGGAGTGGCTGTGCTCTGTATTCATAGTTAGCGACGCGAGGACTTTGATGCAGGGCTCAGTGGAAGCTATCCTTCTCCTACGCAGCAACGCCTGGCCAGTCTCAGTAGCATGCTGATGGTATGGCGCTTCTACCGTCTACCGGTGCCAGATGATGTGCTATGGAGTCCACTCTTTCTCTCAAATAGAATCAATATAATGCAGTTTCTTGATGAAGGCTTGATATCCATTTGGATGGTATGGTTGCCGCAAGACCCCACGGCTCACATGGTTTCATTTTTCAAACATCGGAATTTCAAAACCAAAAGTTATCGCCAGATAATGTTTATCAATTCAGTTAAACAAGTGATTTGACAATTAATGAGCTGAAAGCTTCAGTCCTAAAATGTTGTTGTGAGTGGTTTATTCTTATACCTGCTGACAGTGATTTCAGCCGATTAAGGGTCGGAGTCGATTTAGAAGTCGCTGTGGGAGTCGGAATCGACTCCGGAGGGTCGGAGTCGGACAGGGTCGGAGTCCGTTTGATTTTCTGTAATTACCAGATATTTAACTAGCGCCTATATATGGCAGAGGTAAGAAACAGTATAATTGTTTTACTGAATATAACGAGATTACATGTTCACAACTCACTCTTAAATATCCATTGCAAATTATTCATTGTTAACATTTGAAACATTTTCAAATGGCATTGGATTTACCAAAAAGTATGCACAACCTATCGGCTATCTTCAATATAATTATGTAGTTTCATTAACTTGTTTTTAGTGAAAATAATTAGTGGTGGACGTGTAAATTTGTATCTTCACTGACGTGACGCGTGTGTGGGAGATGACGGCAGAGTGAAGGCATCAATGAATAACTCCTGCAATTACTGAGCTCCGGTAAATTCGGTTTGCCCCGGCGACAGTTTTTGCATCCGGTGAGCTGCAGTTGAGTGAGAGCAGATGCTCTCTCCTCCATCTCTGTATCATCTCTAGCCGAAGGGTGTCTCTCTCCCCTCCGTTCCTCGCCTCATGACAGGTCGGCCGCCGGACGCGGTGGGCGGGGCCTCGGCTGGAGCTCGGCTCTGATTGGCGCAGCGGTCGGGCGGCACTGTCGCCGCACTGTGACCGCACGGTGCAGGGGAGGGGCGGCCGCCGCTGCCGCCGCTGCCGCCGCCACAGAGCAGGACAGGATGTGTCCGTGTCAGACAGCGTGCGGACTCGCCTGACACAGCGGCGACTCTGCCGCAGTGACAGGCACTCACAACAGATACGGAGATCGTCTGGTCTCGGGACCGGTCACCGGTGCGTCATATCAAGACGAAGATCAAGTGAAGTTGTTGCGACTTCCCTGCCGAAACATCCCCTACACATCCTCCACGGCTACCTCCACTTTTGCCTATTCTCTGCAGCGTCCCTTTCGCCCCTCTCTCTCTCTTCCATCTCCTTTCGCACCTCAGCCGCGTCGCCCGCTCGTGCGACCTCATCCAGCCACCATGGACTCCTCTAAGATACCCATGAGCCTGGCTGCGAACGGCAACTCGCTGCTCAGCCAGGCGGTACTCAGCGGTCTGTCTCCGCTGTTCCTGCGCGCCTCGGAGCGGTACCAGCGCACGCCAAAGTGTGCCCGCTGCCGCAACCACGGCATCGTGTCCGCCCTGAAGGGTCACAAGCGCTACTGTCGGTACAGAGACTGCGCCTGCTGCAAGTGTACTCTGATCGCCGAGAGACAGCGCGTCATGGCCGCCCAGGTTAGTGTCCGGGAGTGGGGGGTGGAGTGCTGGGAGAAGGGGTGGGAGGAGGGGGAGCTTGGGTGCCGAGTGCTGTAGTGCTGGCATGCTGTGATGCTCGCTATTTAGTTTTAAGTTTCCTCTCACCATCTCATGAGCTTTATATTGTGATACTCCAAAATAAACTCGGGGCTTTTCTGAGCCCCGTCAATCTCAGCAGGATGCTAAGCTGGTTCCAAGACTCTGAGAAGACCACATTCGTAGGATCCCTGATCCCTGGATCCTACGGATCCTAGGATCCGTAAGATCCATATGATCTTTGGCTATTTTCACGGTTTTCTCATACTTCGATTAACGGCAAAAACGTACATGTGAAGAAGTAAGTAAGGAGCAATACGTTGCGATGCGCCTAAGTGCTATGGCGCATAGTCCGTTGCCACAATCTGCATTAAATGGTAAAACACCTGGGGGCGTGGCCCGTGTCTGTCCGAGACTGACATATAAAGTTACCGTGCCACGTCTGACACCTTTTCTGCCGCTGCACGTGTCCCACATAACATTCATCTTGCAATGATTCAGTTGCATGGTAATTGGTAAGTGGTGACAGTATTTCAGTATTTGTATTGCATTATGTGGGATTGAACATAAGCCAGCCGGGGGAATTCTACTCCTCTGACCTGTGAATTTATGCCGTGAGTTTTATGCAGCCGAGCTCTGGATGGAGAACCGATAATGCCACTCAACCAGTGTCGAATGGTCTTGAAGTACAGCAGCGCAGTCTCCCGTTCACCGGCTGGTCGTGGGCAGCTGAGGAGACTTCCGTTCCTCCCCAGTCCCTGACCGTCTGTGTTCTCCGCCAGGTGGCGCTCCGTCGCCAGCAGGCTCAGGAGGAGAACGAACTGCGCGAGCTGGGCGTGGTGTTCCCGGTGCCGTGCGACCTGAACAGGTCCGGCAGGTCGCCCCCGCCCCCGCCCCCGCTGCCGCCCCCGCCCCAGGCAGCGGCCGGCGCGCATACGGAGACCGCGTCGGAGGCCAACACCAGCGAGCTGGACCACGGTAAGCACCTATCAATCCTCAGAGAATAAAGGTACGGTAAGGACCTCAGCTCTCAATCAGCTCTGAATAGTGAACGGGTCAGCTGAGGTACCCAGCCACCGCACCGCCGCCGCCATTGGCCCGTCAAGAAGTGTTGTTGGTGAGATATGGTCGTTATGAAAATGGAAACGTTTGTTGTTGCATGGGTGTATATGTTGTGTCCTAAGCTTACTTTGCTTGACTATTTTCGTCAATGTGTGGTAAAATCTCGGATCAGTTTTCTTTCTCAGCAAGCATCCATTGGTCGCGTTCTGCGGGACGCATTCCAAGCATCCAATGATATGTGCTTTAGGACTCTTGCAACCAACTCAATTGTTTCTTTCTTGCCTCGGTGTTATACATTTCAATTGTTCCTAAATGCTGCACATTCATATCTATCATAAAGGGGCCCCTTTGCATTGCCACAATGCTATCGATACTGCCTACCTTAAAGGCAATAGGTCACCTTGAAAGTTGTCTTGAAATTTGGCTATACGGGGTATTTTGAACTGAAAAAACGAATATGGCATTTGTTTGGACAATAGATGAACATCCGTCGATATTTTTCTTCTTCTATTTTCTCCTTCATGGCCTCAAAAACCTTCATGGCATTGTATGACGTCATGCATATGGCAGCGCAGATATGGAAGCTATTGGACACAATAATGGCGGACTACATACGGTACGCAAAATAGGACGCAGGAGCTTTAGTTTCTGAATCTTTCGATACAATATATCTACTTCACAAAAATAACTGGTTTATCGTTGCCCACCGTAGTTTCGTGGTCACCAAAATACGCGAGAGCACAGTAAAGTGTAAAGGCGGCAGCACACTGCGCATTCGGCGCCCGATATCACTGCGAAATTCCGCCTCGGAAAATCGCGGCGACACCGCGGAATATCGTCTTTGTTCCGGCGGATTCGGCGCTGTCTGCTCGCGAAATTCCGCCCCGCCGACCTACAGCCTGTCGCAACCTGTCCCCACAGCCTGCCCTTACTCGCAACGCTTGACGGCCATTTTTCGACGAAGATGTAAATTTAGAACCACGAAACTTGTACATAAAAAATTCCCAGCGGCAAGAACATGCTGTGGAAAATTTGTACGACTATCTTGCATAGATTCGCCACTGTTAGCCTGATAAAATTTCCTGTCCGCGGTTCCGCGGCGTTCAGTCGCGGAAAAAGCTCGTATGAACTAGTGTTTTTTTCGCTATTCCGCCGGCGGACACTCGGCGCGTTTAGCTTGCGTTTTTCATCGTTTCGCCTGCCGCGGACGCGGAAAATCACTGAAAATGAGCGGAAAATCGTAGCAATACCACGGAGTCCGCGCGACGAATGATCTAGTGTGCTGCCTCCTTAAAGGGAAATAATGACATTTCCCCACACAAATGGAGTTAGCACTTGTAATTGACAGACGAGGCCAAAATATGATGTAGATTCATCGCATTTTGCATATAAAAATTCCTTCTGAGAGATATTTCAAGTTACTCTTGATAAGCGTTCCACACTTTTAAAGGGACTATCCCACCTTAACATTATATTTGAGTTGAGATAGCCATGTTGATGGCTTGGCATTGAAATTAAGTATGGTAGCAGTTTAAACAACCACAATGATTTAATCAAAAAGATATTCGAGTTTGATTTTGACATCTGTAAAAAATAAGGCCCATGTGTATTTTAATTGGGCCTCTAAACCGACAGCGTCGTCTCTTTACCCAACTGGTAACGATAGTCGACTTGCTTTAAGGTGAACCTTGGCATCTTTTCGTCTTTCATTTCCCGAGCCCCTGGTGGTTCGCAATCTAAGCCAATCTAGACATCGGGTAGTTCGTTGTTTTCTGCGCAATAGATGTCGACGAAAAATTGTGCCATACATTTGGCAGCACAAAGGATTTCCCTGTTATTAAAAAAAAATATGACGTCACCAACCCAACTTTCCGCTTACAACTAAAAGGTGAATATCTTCAAAGATAATTTTTTTTCTCGGAAAAAAGTTCACGAACATCTTCGGCTGACCTCGCCTGACATGTAGACATACAATTGAGTGCGATTCGACAACTTTCACAAAGGTGGAACTGTCCCTTTAACGACCGGTTCTTGCCAAGTACTTTTCGGCTTCCATCGAACTTCGGGCTTTTCCCGTATTACTTTTTACGCAATGGTGTGGAAAATATATTTTGCGTTCTGCTTGCTGCGATTATATACTCGCCCATCCTTTACAATTAACAACCATTGACAAACTGGCAATTCAATCGGAAGCTCATCGATGCACGTCGACGACGACCTATTTAGTGTCGGCGATTTGTTTCGAAGTGCCCATTCAACAACGTTGAACAGATTGATACAAAAGCGTGTGTGTGCAAATGTGTCGCTTTCCAATAGTGGAGGGAAAATACCGATAATTTATTTTCCCAAACTTCCAACTTTGAATTAGGGAATAATTGTATTTAATTCTTAAATTTAGATCACATCATTTTAATACCATAAGGGTAGCCAAATCAATTGTTGCTAACAAAATCAAGAGGTTATTATTTCCCTTTAATGGTAACGGCTCAACTTACCCTGGTTACGGCTAGTTTGCGGCAGAATCTGCGTATGACGCAATTCTGACGTCATCATAATACCGACAAAGTTTCGGGTCCCCGAAACCGAATCTTAATTTAGGTCCGGTCTCGAAATTACTTGGCGTAGCGAGGTAATTATTTCACCACAACCCATTTTTCAACCTGCTCTACAATTCTGATATCTTAGTTCAAAACACTCAGGTAAACTATTCCCTTTAAAGGGAGATAATCACCTTTTGATTTTGTAAGCAACAACTTATTTGGCTATCATTATGGTATCAAAATGTTGTGATCTAAATTTAAGAATTAAATAAAATTGTTCCCTAATTCAAAGTTGGAAGTTTCGGAAAATTAATGATCGGTATTTTCCCTCCACTATTGGAAAGCGCAACATCTGGCGCTTTTGCATCAATCTGTTCAACGTTGCTGAATAGGCACTTGTAAACAAATCGCCGACACTAAATAGGTCGCCGTAGTTTAGCTTGGCACCGGCCGGCCGGTGCCAAGCTAAACTGCCGATTTCAATGCACTTTTTTCAAATGATTGTTGATTGTTCATACAAATTTTGGCACATATTCGCAAAAGATAGAGTGCAGGAAACATATTGCATACCTTCATGATAAATCACAATGCGAAGGGAGACAATTTACTGAATTCGTTATCGAGTACTTGCTGAGTACCGACCGATATAAGCGTGGATCGCTTATCAGTAGGAAACTGCCAATACCTTTCTGTAGGAATGTTTATATGCAAAATGTGATGAATTTACATCATATTTTGGCCTCGTCTATCGATTTCAGGTGCTAACTCCATTTGTGTAGAAAAGGGTGATTATCTCCCTTCAATGTTCGGACACTGCCAATCTTTGCTCAGAAAGTTAATCTCCTGCTTTCTGAGTTGTGTGGAATATTGCAGATCTTTAGAATGTTGAAATGTCTGCCTGTTTCTTCAAGATAACTATGTTCTCCTAACCCTTTCCCTGCTTTATCCCCAGCGATAAATGCAGATGTGTCTGAACCAGCAAGCGCTGCGTATGCTATATCCAAGAGGCTGATGTTACATGCGTTCACATTTCTGAATGAGCAGTCTTCAGAAATAATCCAGCTCCAGTAGCGTAATTATGCCAATAATACAATGGCTCTTGGCCGGTCACTCCAACAAAACTTTTTGCCTTAATAAATAAACTTCTCTAACTAATGTCCCGTCTTTTACAATACAGTTTATTTAAGTGGCTGAAATTGCTTGTTTGGATGTATTCGTTTAACAAATGCCTCTTATCAGACTTGCCGGTTAGTAATTGGACCGAGCTCTAAATAGTATCACCGTCTGTTGCGGCGCTCCTCGAGAGCCCAATTAGACGGCCGAGTTCTTTGTCGCAGTCTGCTGGAGGCTCACTTTACTGCTCGCTGGCGTGGTCACCCACACCTGCTGTTAGTATTCGGCTGAGCGGAAGCTGAGCTGTCCGCCGGCGACTACTTAGGTTAGCCACCGAAATTGTTACAACGCTAACATTCCATCAACCGATGCACGTTACGGGTGTGAATCGAAGCGCAGTAATTGATTTCACCGGTGAATTCGGCCAATTGCTTTATATATGCACAGGTCGAAGGGCGCTGAAACCCTTGTCACTTGCATATTTTTGTCTTAAAAGAAGAGCAAAAAGGATGACATGTGGTTTCATAGATGCCGAGATGTTTGTACATCTTTTCAACTGAAATATGTGCATTTTTAATGTTCCGCGTGTATGTGAAGCATGCGGAATGAAATATTAATATGACATTTCTTTACACAAGAATTTCCTTCGATACTTTTGACTTTTCGAATTTCTGTGTTATGCATTTCCTTACATGTATAAAATTGTGTTGATATACGCAATGTGTTCGCCGCATCTTCTCGACACAAACTTAGAGGTCACATTTTATTCGTGTTTTTTATTTCTTTGTGCATGGTTTGCGGTGTTGTCAATTTTTGCTCGTTTTTACTGAGCATGAATCTAACGATTTTCTCAGGAGGGTAGGTAATAATTTCGATGAAGTGCGGTTAGGCGAGTGTCTGTACGAATTGCGAAGAAGTGTATTATCCTTGGAGAGAAAACTGAGAGCAGTTCCTGAGCGTTACGTTTCTTCTCTTATTGATTTACTTAGGGCGATCTATACACTACCCTAAACATATTTCATACTGGACGAAATATGCCAATGTTAAGTCTTCTCCGTCAGTGGCTGATCTAGGTTTCGAGGTTGGTGGGGGGGGGGGGGGAATCGTCAACCAGCGCGCAGAATCGTTGAGCGGGGGGGGATGACGTCGAGTCGTCAGCGCGAAGTCGTTGAACGGGGTACGGGGTTTCCGGTAAATCACGACTTCCCGGAACAGAAAAAAATCACAACCTCCCGGAACGGTTGGGGGGGGGGAGGGGGGGGGACATACGTTTGCCTACCGATTTTTCGTTTGGGAGGGGCAATTGCCTGTTTAGCCCTAACGTAGATCCGCGACTGGTCTCCGTTGCCATAGCAGAGGGAGGTGGCCACCCCGCCGTCCTCTGGACTCAATGTGCGACTGGCATGTGAATACATCACGTCTGTGGCCTTCTTTAAAGCCAACACAGTTGTACTAGCGGACTAACACCGTACTCCATACCTCGGGAGCGCAGAAGTGCTAGCAGTGGGGAAGATATGTATTTTTGTGCTGATATACATAAACGATTTGCTAGTGCGTTTTTCTAAGAGTTAAGGGCAGATAGGGGCGGATCTAGCCGTGTTTTTATTTGGGGGGGAGGGGGGGGGGGCAAATCCAGTGGCGTATTTTCAAAAAGTTGTGGGGCGGGGGGGGGGGGGAGGGGGTAGTAGGCCGTCAGCCGTCATCGAGAAAGTTGTTGACCGGGGGGGGGGGGGGGGTTAGGCAGGGCGTCGCCGATAATTTTTGAGTGGGGGTCGGCTGAAATGAAAAAATGAACCCCATATTTTTTTTAACCCACACCCCCGGCGCGAAATTTTACGGGTTTGCCTGATAAAACCCAGAAATAAGAAATATTGGGTGGTGGGCCTTGTAGAGTAAAAGAAGCTAAAAATGCTATTCATTCAACTCACCGTTACAGCAAACCGAAGACGATGACGATGGCTTCGTTATGACGATGGTCACCGATGTGACCCCGCGATGTTAGGCAGGGCGTCGCCGATAATTTTTGAGTGGGGGTCGGCTGAAATGAAAAAATGAACCCCATATTTTTTTTTAGCCCACACCCCCGGCGCGAAATTTTACGGGTTTGCCTGATAAAACCCAGAAATAAGAAATATTGGGTGGTGGGCCTTGTAGAGTATAAGAAGCTAAAAATGCTATTCATTCAACTCACCGTTACAGCAAACCGAAGACGATGACGATGGCTTCGTTATGACGATGGTCACCGATGTGACCCCGCGATGCGGCGTGAAATTTTAATTTTGGGTTGTGGAAAACGAAATTTTAATATTGGAACCAGACCGTGAGTAGAGCCAAGCCTCAAGTAACCCCTATTCCTGGTTGCACATCTCGGTATGATGAAAAATATTTAAATTAAGGTAGTTTTTCACATACATATTCTTCGGATAGTAAATTACGATGACCGGTGGCGGTCAGCGCTCAATAGTACATATGATAATAATAACTGTATACATATGTACCGAACTGTAACAAACAACTGGTAACAGTGCAAATGGTTTGAAATACTTTTTTTCTGCGACTTTTCTGCGCATAAATGGTCGCTATGGATCTGGAGGAGCCTGGGGCAAGATGGCGTGTGGAGATGGTCCTGGCCTGGTCACACTATTAGCTCTTCGGTCCAGCAAGTTGGGCACCGCGGGAGCAGCTTCCAGGTACTGATGTCCGCGTCTTTGCGTTCGCGTCACTTTTTTTGGAACTCGGCAGACTAGCTAAACATGTAGCCCGCTTGAAAGTAAATATTTTATGAAGGGAGTGGGCCCTGGGGCTAGCAATTAGGTACCGCCAAGGAGAGCCTCTGCCAGACACTTAATTAATTTATTTGCCCATTTTCCCAATTTGTATAAGTAATTGGGAATTTTGTGTCATGCCGCGAAATTTTCAAGTTTTCACTGTGGATAGCTGGATTTTGACTGCTGCAAAGGCAATTTTACCACTGTATGTCCGACCGGTTTTTTAGGGGGGATAATAGTTTCAGGGCCTTAGGGGGGGGGGGGGCATGGCCCCTATGCCCCTCCCTCTGGATCCGCCCCTAAGGGCAGTCCGAAGGATACGATGCGAATATTTTTGATTAAATATAGGCATTTGTACTACGAATCGAATGTAAGCACAGGAGCGAGAACCGGAAACGGAATGACAGCGAAAAGGCAAATGTATCCTGAATAAATTGAAACGAAACGCCAGCGACGAAATGTTCCATAATTGGTGCATAATTCGGATGGAGCGAAATTAATGACAGGTTGTTAAATTTTGTTAACTTACCGAGCCGTCCGAATCGCAGCACGCGCGAAGACTTTCTCTGTCGTCCGCAAAACGGTTAATTTCGTTAGCGGCGCACGGTACGAAATTGGACAAACCTGGCTATCCCGATACCCTGATTACCGGAAGAATACTGATCTATCCCAGTATCCCAGCATGACCAGAAGTCTATCTTTGCTCCACAGTGTGGTGAGCGTGGCTAAGTGTTGTCAGATTTGTCAACGTTCAACGTGTCTAATTTTGCCCATTTGATGTGTTTTGATAAAGCGGAGGCAAAACAATTTAGAAGGGAAGTATTGAGTTTCCAGTATTTCCCGTTGACTATATATAATGTTTTGTGAACTTAGTGTGTATTTGTATTTATTACCAAACACACACAATCACAGACCCAGTTCGGTTAAACGTATGACAACTGCCATCAAACATGCTCCATGGAGTATTTCGCACTCGCTTTTCTTGAGTATTTTCAGGAAGTCCGTACGGGCTGTAAATCCGATATTGCAATTGAATCCGCATTTTCGACACCTCAATCTAAATACAATTTGTTCTTAATGTGAGTTTCCCCTCAGCGTGTTAAGCAATTCTCGACCTTAATCCCTCGAAACATTTCGATTATTTCCCCGAGGCGCACGAGGCGTCATTTAGCCGCTGTAATTGACTGTTCTCGTCCCCCTGACACGGCGTGGACTCTCGTCTCGCGGTATCTCTCGTCTCGTCAAATTTGACAATCGCTCCGTCTCCTCACGAAGTCGCTGTCGCGTTTTTAGTGCAGCCACTACTTCATTATAAAATTCCTGCCGCCGAAAACACTCCTTCTTTTTGGCCGTCGCGCGCGGCGAGCCATTAATTTTTCAATAACTCTTGAGCAAGGAGCCATGTTTATCCGGCACATGGCCGTTGGGTGACGGAGAGCGCCACCATTGGCGCGGATTACCACAATAGCCTCGCAATAAAGCGCGCGACGGCCGCGTGCCGCGCCTCCCGATAGTGCCCATCACTATCTCCTCGCCCATAACCTGCTCTATTGTGTCTATTGTTATCACATTTCAAATTAATTTCCCGTGCCGGTATGAAGACCCAAAGTAACGGTGGAATGGCGCGACGCGCGTAGGAATTCATATTGGATTTTTGGCGGGAACAGTCGTGAGCGGCGCGCCACAGAGCGATATGCGGGAACACCGCCGGCATTTGCGCTCGCCGGGTCGGGTAAAAACGCGTGCCGATTGTCGTCACGTCGTGATGCTATTGAGCGGTGTCTGCCCACGGTGTCACACACAGAGGAACAGGGCGTGATCACATGCGATGTACGTAATGTCACCAAATCACCACATCACATGTAATGGGACGCGTGCCACCGCCGCCGCCGACCGGCGCGGCAGAGATGATTGGGCGCAGTTATCATTATTGGTAGATTTCAATGATATTGGCATCGTAGTTTGTCAGTTAAAGGAAATAGTTCACCTTCGAAAAATTTATCAGAACAGGATTTTATTATATTTTTGAATACTGTTTCTTTTTTTCTTTTCAAAAATGGTCCTACATCGCACCAATTCAGGACAGAAGGTCGTAAATGATTAAGTTTATGGTGTGCGTTATTGGTCTGCGCATGCTCCATGCAGTACTGGCACTTTCAGATGGTACGGTATATCATATATGCGCCGCATTTCTTCGCCAAAAAGTCAAATATCTTCGGCTGGAGAGTCTTCTCAGACAAGAACAGTTGCAGATAGGGATTTCTCAACATGGGCTACAAAACTGCTATTTCAGTTAAATACCCCATGTTGAAGGTGAACTATTTCCTTTAATAACGGATTGGAACATACAAGATCCGTATTGGGAACACTGAAGTATCTTTTCAGCTACCTAAACGACAAGGTATGCTAATTAGGGATTTGCAACGTTTTACTCGTTCAAATATCTTATTTCGAAATCGCATGTTGCAGCAACGAAGCATATATAAATATGACGCCAGTTTTTCACTCTGATAACACCCTGTGCGGACATTCGACTGACAAAGGTCGGTCATCAGGAACCCTGCCACCATTTGTGGGTCAACATTCCAAACGTTACGATGACACGAAACCAAACTTATTTACTACTTTTCAAGAAATATGCTGTGACGAAATGCAATGCACTCCACCTGAAACCAGCATATGCAAATTATTTGAAAGCAAGCAAATATGCTTGATAAATGTTCTTTTCAAATGAATTGAATGATCAGTTCACATATAATCATATCCGAGATGAAAAACATCAACGACTAGTCATTTCACGTTTCAAGGGCTCGACTAGTTGGTGAGGTATGTGGCAAGACTTATAATCCTAACAAGACAGTCATCCCGCAATACTTGTAAAAAAAATGAAGCCATCGCTCATTTGTATATGCTTCCAGATGTTAAAGGGAGTGTGCCTACTGTTTTGGAATGTCAAAAAAAATCATACGGTAAGTAGCTATTGGCTTGATTGTTGGATACGATGAAATTCACATCTGGAGCCCCTTTAGTTGAATTTTCACTTATATTGTTTTTTGCATATTATTTTTTCGATATCTATAACACGATCGCCACTATAGTGATGTTATGTAAAACGGCGCACATAAGACAATCAAATTACGGTCACATCATGAAAGATAGAGGACAAGTTTTGCACAGCATGTTCTTGCCACTGTGAACTTTATTATGTGCAAGTTTCGTAGCTCTAAATTGATATCTTCGTCGAACAATGACCATCAAGCGTTGCGATCAGGGGACAGACGGTACTGTGCGACTGGTGCTATCAGCGCGCACGAGCTGTTTTGCCGAATTGCTATTGGCCGGCGTTAACGGTATGCTAGCAGTGTAATCGATAGTTGCAGTGTTTTTAGTAGCGGAAGCCCTCTGGAGTCTACCCGATAACTTTTTGCTCCCAGCAAGTTCCTGGAGTCTTTGGAATATCTCAGCAACTAGGGTGAATCTGGAGAAATGAAGTCACGATTCAATTCATAAAATTATGTTCTATAGACCAGTGTCAATAACCCCAAATAAGCGATGTGAGTGGGCACACTCCCTGAATATGCTATCGCCTGCTAGTTAAAGGGAATAGTTCACCTTTAACATGGAGTTTTTAACTGAGCTTGCAGATTTGTAGAGCAGATCAAAAACGGGTTGTGGTGAAAGAATTACCTCGCTACGCTAAGTAATTTCGACACAGGACTAGTGTCGTGGTAGTAGATCGGGGCACGAAACAGCGTCTTCTAAAAGGGGCCCTTTCAGAAGACGCTGTTCGACTGTTTCGTGCCCCGGTCGGGGCACGACACTTGTAACTCTTCGACGTATATCCATCCATCGTCCAAGCAAATGCCATGTTCCTTTTTTCAGCTCGAAATACTCCGTATAGTCAAATTTCAAGACAATTTTCAAAGTGACCTATTCCCTTCAAGTTCCCAACTCTAAATATAGCAGAGGTGTCTAGATGTTAATGGCTAACGCTCTTTCATAATTTCATAGCAACATAGCAGAGCAAATACACAACATCAGTGGGTTCTTATACAGAAATCAGTGCGTCAGTGACACGATGAACGATGAAACCTAAACGCTATGCAAAACCAAGAATGTCTCAGACTTTCAACTGAAAAATTATATCTTTGCCGAATTTCAGCAACAAAAGATTTTAAACTAATGTAGTCTTGCACCGGAAACTCAAAATAAAATGTAAACAACATAAGCAACAGTGACACTTTTAACAAATTCAGAAAATTCGATTCAATTTCAACAATTTCATCAGAGAAAAACCGTGTTATTGGTTTGGTATTCAATCAATAAGAGATGTACGGCAATGTGTTATGTTGTGTTGACAAAGAGGCGATATCAAATTGCAAATAACATTTGTTAATTAAACATCGAGTTCGCATATCATGACAAGATGCATTGAAGACTAGACAGCTACATTATTATTATATTGTTTTATCGAAGATAAAACATGAAGATTCCATCACTCCACCATTCAGAGAAGGTATCATGAGAGCACAATGGAGACCTATAATAAATACGAGTAATAATAAATACGAGTAAACTATGTACAAGGGCACAGCCACCTTCCAAAAGTTGGGGGGGGGGGGGGCGTAAGCATTCTGAAGTCGATTCTTTCCATGGAACGCCCATAGGCGTAATGTTAGAATCCGAAAATGTTGGGGGGACACGTCCCCCGTCCCCCCTGTGGCGGAGCCCCTGATTATGTACCTATACCGAAGGGTCGTCTGATATATTGTCAGACACTGACGACGTTTATTCGTCCCATTACTGAGCCAACTGTGTTTTTTTTTTCACTCAACAATCACGATGGCTGCCGACATGATCACAGATGTACTGCGGCACAGTCTACGAACAGTTGATGCATTGCGGTGCAGTCTATTTCATAGGTGCATCGGCATTGCGGTGCAGCCTATACACTATTCATAAATTACGGTGCAGTCTAGTCGTAGGTGCATCGGGGTGCATTTAACATTTTACGATATATATTACTGGTATAATCAAAGCCAACCAGGACACGAAGTTGCATACGTAAATACAAATTGAATGCAATACAGAGTTGCAAATTTCAGGACCACGGAGCCGGCACTGGGCCCAAATTCAGGCCCGGCGTGCCTGAAGCTGTGTCTGAACTCAGGCTTGCCGGTCTCATGCCGGGCTCAGCACAAGTTATCAATTAAAAAAAAAAACTAAATAAATAGAAATAAATATTGGCAGAAGTCACAACATACATGCTTAAAGATCATGATAAATTGAGAAGAAAACAAAAATACAACAGTAAAACACCATTAAAACAAATAACAATGTTACAGTTTACAAATTAAAAGTGAAAACTAATACAACCTAGTAAAGAGTGGACACACGGCACACCAGTGAAACTTAATAAATCAAACTACAGGGTCAATTCATGATCAATTCATCAGCTCAGTAACTGCTGCAGTGTGAGATGGGAGTGCAGTCAAACAGAAACAACTACCCCAAATCATATTCCACTGTCATCACTGGTAACTAGGTGGGGTGGGGAAGAGCATACCGCTTTATATTTAGTCATCCCATTGCCCCAGGTCACCCCAAATTATTTTGTATAACAAATAACAAGTACCTACCTATGGAACAAAGCCACTTACCTATATGATAATAATTCTTGTTAATACTATTGTAAATACATATTACTGAGAATATTTATTGATACACATTTACTATTTAGTTCCACATGAAAAAGGACATATTCAAGTCATAGCATTGGTAGTTTTGGTAGTGAACAAATATTGTATGTTATGCAATTACAATTAAAATTATATAGGTGGAAAGACTGCCCAACACAACAAAAAACATTTTGCAAAGCAATCTTAAGTGGCCTAAGACCTTATCCCAGAATGCAAACCTGTCTAGTTCCACTTCAACTTCTTATCACAATAGCTCCATAATTTATATATGGCCTTGCATAATTCCACGAGACACCCTCCCCAACAACACTTTCCAAACCCCAATTCCAACCATACGTTCCAAACAAATGTGTTTTGATGCGTCACATTTGTGACGAATTCGCCAGGCCTGGGCCGTAAAAGAATCACGTGCGTCAATTCAGCAGCAGATCGATATTCGCGAATGTGTCACTTTGACAGATATTCACAACTTCACACCTTAAAATCGCGACGCCTCAGAATTACGTGAAGACATGTTCGTATTCGAAAATAAGCTGTAATATCAAATCCGAACCCTTGGGGCCAGTTCAAGTTTAAATATATATACATTTTTTTTAATAAGTTCATCAGCCGACATCCTCAATATGTTAGGAGATTTTCATTTTGGTGATTTTAAGTCATTTATGGTGATAAAGTTAGTCATTTCGGTGACGGGATTAGTTGTGTGCGCCGTTTTGAGCTCAACGATTTGCAATTGTCAAATACTTCAGCCGCCATTATAGGCGCAGCAGTGAAGTTGTACCAGGGCAGTTGTACGGCCTTGGCCTTGGCAGTGAAGTAGCTTTGTTTCTCTGTGCCCAAGGTCTGTATAAATCTGTGCCAAGGCCGTATAAGAATGACTCCGTGGGTGTGACTGGCATGGATGTTAGTTATAGATATCCTGGCTTGGATAGTGAAGAAACCGAGGATACTCTTGCTCTGTAATTTAAGACAGGTTGATTATTTTATTTTTGTCATTCAAGATATGATTGTCACTCCCAATGTTTTTAGTACGTTTGTGATACTAAATGTCCAGGAAAACTTGCCTTTTCCCCATTATCCTGTGAAGTATATTTATTATCTACTAGTCCATGTCAACATTGATCAAATAGGTACCTCAACCTTGTTTGTAGAAGCTATTACAATTACAACCCAAACATTGCATTGTGTGATGTTGAGTGATGAGTGCATACATATTACATACTTATTTTTATACTTATTTTAAGCTGCTCGTTTGGACTTGCGTGATCCTATCATGCCTTTTATTTTTGCAAACCACCAAATATGAAAGAAGTCTACACACCTTGACCTGTTCCACTCTCCTGTTAGTCTGTTGTTGATTATTGATCTCAAGTTCCGACTTTTGTGGGATTTCTTTACTCAATGGTCCATATATATCCATTATCCATTGGTGTTTCAATGTGGTGTGTGTTAAAATGATGCAAAATGCACATTGCAAACTATAAATATTCCTGTTAAAAGATTTTAAGTGTAGAATGAAGTATACATGCAGATTGCTAGCTGCCGAGTGCCGGGCCTGGCGGGTGCTGCCACATGTGGCCGGGCTTGATGCCGGTCCCAACTCATGCATGAGCGGGGGCGGTTCGGGGCCGGTTCCTGTTTTTTTTGCATCTCTAATGCAATGCATTCAAATTGCTTGCCAAATAACCATTCATTCAAGTAGGTATGCACGCAGTTTCTTAACCTGCCATTGACGGGGGGGGGGGGGGGCGTTCCCCTGATACATTTTCGTAATAGCTAAAAAACGAGTAGCGCTATCAACGTGAAACTGCGGGTACCTTCTTATAAATCACGTTTACGTCTTCTGTGAAAAAATAAAGCAATTTCGTCGATGTTTTCTCTAGAGTTATATCGAATTTAGTGACGTCACTACACACGAGTTTTACACCAAAATCAGCTAAACTTTGCCAAGCCGTAGAAATTCCATATGTAAAGCAAAATGCAATCGAAAAACGCCAAAAGATAGCAAATTGCATGGGCTACAAACTGGATATCTCGGAATCTGAAAAATATTGGGTTTTGACCCGAACACAAATTACAAAAAATTGGTGGAAAATGCCAACAAAATCGTTTTTTTCTCACAGATATCCAAAAAGCCGGAATATATGTCAGAGAACCACATATGGGAAACTACCTTACCAAATTTCAGATTAATATCACCATTTTTGACTGACGTATGACATCTAAAGTATGGGTAACTCATGACGTCACATTTACTTCGTTTTTACCTTTTTTTGACCAGATACAGACAAATAAATTGCACCAATGTATTTCTGATACAAAACTGGTCTATAAACATGCCTTTTTGATCTAGATTTATCAATTTAAAATGTTGACCTTCATTGACCTGAACTTGACCTGAACTTGACATTAACTTCACGTAAATAAAGTCAAGTGGTAAAATGACTATCACTATCGAGTTCTACGTGGAAAATAGCTCATAAAACATGTGTTGCAGGACTTTCGTAGATATTGTAAGCATATTTACCTTTTGTGACCTGACCTTCACCTTGAACTTGGCCAACAATATCACTTTAGGTCATGTGGGATGTGTATCATACCGTTGGCAGCAATTTGGGTGGTCATGGTCGTAATCGAAGGTTGTGGATGGAAAATATGGCCCATGAGCTCAAATACGTCGATTTTGACCCTTAACCTGAGCGTGACCTGACATTTGACCTCACTTTGACATTATTGAGTATGTTTTAGATTCAGCTCTTTGAGAGCTTTCGATTGCTGCCTTGCGCGTCTCGCTGCGATCATTGGTTCGGACGATAACCAGAGGGGGGGGGGGGCGTTTACCCCCCCCCCCCCCCTCCAGTCAATGGCGTTCGGCTGAGACCCCAGTCAATGCCGGGTTAAACAAGGAAATACCGGTTGTGGTTATCCGTTGTAGATTACTTCACAACAATTACTTATAATTATGTAGGCGCTAATACTTTGAATAACAATACGATTTTTACAGTTTCTTTTACTAAAAAAATGCAATCAGCGAAATTTCGTTGACATGTTCTATGTAGTTCCATTGCGTAAACATATGACATCGCTACAGGCCAGATTTGATCATTCGAACAATCAGCCATTCAGATATTCTGCTTGGATTAACGTTAGAAAGTACCGGCCGAATGTGCAGTATTGGCTGTACGCATCTCTTATCGCGTTGATGCCTTCAATATCAGGTTTAGCTGAACCAACAGGATACGCTTAACCCTATCTGTTGTTAGTGATCAATACCGTGTTTTTAATGATCTTTTAGAGTTCCGACAGCTTTTGTTTACTTTAGTATTTCACGTTTTTTCCTTGCCCTGGTCATTCACCGCTGCGACCATTTAAATGTACCCAGTTAGCTTCCTATGCGGTCGGTAACTGACGCTCTATTCCCCTTTTCTGGCACCCCTGGCGTCAGTATCGCCGCCACGCCGCCACAATCACCACAATCGCCACGATCGCGCCACACGGAGGCGGCCTGGCGCGAAACGCCAGCCCTCCAATACATTCAGCGCGCGCCCTTCCAATCAATTTGAAGCACATTTGCTACAGCGGCTATTAATTGACTGCCAGCTCCAGCCGCGGCGCGGCGATACCGAGTAGCGCCGCGTTCGTCGCCGATAGACGACAGTGGCGCAGTGGTGCGGATGGCTCCATTGTGGCGCTGGCGGGCGTCGGGGCCAGGGGCGGGCCGGGGCCGCGCGGGAAGTGATAGCACTGATGAGGGACCCAGCTAATGAAGCGCAATAAGTGTTTCAGAGGGAGTTGATAAAGGAATGGCCTGTTTCAAACAGACCTGCCGTTGGCGGTTGGTTTATTGTTTATGTGGTCGCTGTGGATACCCGCGATGAAATGTGATACGTCGTATTTACGCGGCTTGTGTTGTGTGTACTATAACGCTATGAATTTCACAAAACCCTGATACAGCGAGCGTTTTGCAATGTGTATTGTCATTGTACAATGTACCAGCAGCTGTGCATCGTTTAAATATGTCGAAGATCTAGGTTATGGTTTGTAATCGGCAGTACGCAGCTCTTATCGCGTTGATGCCTTCAAGATCAGGTTTAGCTGGACCAACAGGGAGCATCTTACAAACGTATTTCTGATCATTTGTCCTTACTTATTGTGCGCGTCATGCAATCGCTAGTGCCAAGCTCTACCGTCCCCTGCTCGGTTACCGCCGACTGCCGTCACTGTACCGGTGCTGCCACCTGCCGTGCTTCAGGCCCTCCGGCGGCGAAGAAGCCTCGACCTGAGGATCCGGAGCTGGAGCGGGAGCGGGAGCGGGAGCGGGAGCCGGAGCGGGAGCCGGAGCCGCGGTACTCGTCTGACCCGGGCGGAGGAGGAGCGGCGGCCAGCCTGGACCTGAGGTCCCCGATCACGCTGGCCCTGACACAGCCACCACCGCGTACCAGCAGCTCCGATGACGAGGTCAGCAGCCTCCAAATGCATGCAGACGCAGAGGGCATAATACTTGTTCTTTTCGATGGATCACTTTGCGTGATAGGGATGCTCATACGTGATCCGTAACGCTTTTCCTGTTCCAATTACCTGCCAAATTAGATTTAATTACAAGTTGACTTTGTCTGGATGGGTGCAAACATAGTAAACCGATTAATTATATTTTATCTGTATGTTGACCGGATCTGGTTACTTAGGTATCGGAGAGAATTCGTGATCCTAAACGCTTCCGATTGCCTGTCCGCTTTTATCAAATAAAAGTTGACTTTTAATGGGTGAAAGCATATCAAACCGATGAATTGTATTTTCTCTGTATGCTAATCGGATCTTGTTTGATCAGGTATCGGAGAGATCCACGTCACCGAGAGCGATCCAATCCAGCTACGACTCGGATCGATCGCTGGATCTGATGGCCAGACTGTTCCCGTCCGTGTCGAGAGTTGAACTCTTTCAGGCACTCAAGGCGCACGGAGGTATGCCTTCCCTAACTGTTCATCAGCACTGCTCGATTGGGTATTTTCTACATAAGGTAGCTTAGTAGCTTGGCATAAGCCTTAGTCATAGTGAATCGCGGCTTTGGTCTCTATCAATTTATTGAAAGCAGGAATGACGGTAATGGCCCATAGGCGTACCCAGGGGGGGGGGGGGGCAAACGGGCAATTTCCGCTCCCCCTCCTGAAGGTCCGTACGTGCCCCCTTTGGTCGAAAAAATGAATGATTTTGTTATTTTTTAAAAGAAAAATGCTTAAAATATGGCCCTCTAAAAGTATAGTGTGCCAAATCCAGTGTTTTTTTTTTGGTGGGGTTACCTTATGGCCCCCTGAGGAAAAAAATGCTCGCTCCTGGAGTGAATCCTGGCTACGCCACTGGGTAATGCTGCTATGCTTCAGTTTCCGACATCATCGCGCTGAGACACCTGACACTCGGATGTCACGGATGTGACCGTGTCTGTCTGTTGTGACTGTTTCTGTCTGTTGTGACCGTGTCTGTCTGTTGTGACCGTGTCTGTCTGTTGTGACTGTTTCTGTCTGTTGTGACCGTGTCTGTCTGTTGTGACTGTGTCTGTCTGTTGTGACCGTGTCTGTATGATGTGACCGTGTCTGTCTGTTGTGACTGTTTCTGTCTGTTGTGACCGTGTCTGTCTGTTGTGACTGTGTCTGTCTGTTGTGACCGTGTCTGTATGATGTGACCGTGTCTGTCTGTTGTGACTGTTTCTGTCTGTTGTGACCGTGTCTGTCTGTTGTGACTGTGTCTGTCTGTTGTGACTGTTTCTGTCTGTTGTGACCGTGTCTGTCTGTTGTGACTGTGTCTGTCTGTTGTGACTGTGTCTGTCTGTTGTGACCGTGTCTGTCTGTTGTGACTGTGTCTGTCTGTTGTGACCGTGTTTGTCTGTTGTGACCGTGTCTGTCTGTTGTGACTGTTTCTGTCTGTTGTGACTGTGTCTGTCTGTTGTGACCGTTTCTGTCTGTTGTGACTGTTTCTGCCTGCTGGGACTGTTTCTGTCTGTTGTGACTGTTTCTGTCTGTTGTGACTGTTTCTGTCTGATGTGACCGTGTCTGTCTGTTGTGACCGTGTCTGTCTGTTGTGACTGTTTATGTCTGTTGTGACCGTGTCTGTCTGTTGTGACTGTGTCTGTCTGTTGTGACTGTGTCTGTCTGTTGTGACTGTTTCTGTCTGTTGTGACCGTGTCTATCTGTTGTGACTGTTTCTGTCTGATGTGACCGTGTCTGTCTGTTGTGACCGTGTCTGTCTGTTGTGACTGTGTCTGTGTCTGTCTGTTGTGACCGTGTCTGTCTGTTGTGACTGTGTCTGTCTGTTGTGACTGTTTCTGTCTGTTGTGACTGTGTCTGTCTGTTGTGACTGTGTCTGTGTCTGTCTGTTGTGACCTTGTCTGTCTGTTGTGACTGTGTCTGTCTGTTGTGACTGTGTCTGTCTGTTGTGACTGTTTCTGTCTGTTGTGACCGTGTCTATCTGTTGTGACCGTGTCTGTCTGTTGTGACTGTGTCTGTGTCTGTCTGTTGTGACCGTGTCTGTCTGTTGTGACTGTGTCTGTCTGTTGTGACTGTGTCTGTCTGTTGTGACTGTTTCTGTCTGATGTGACCGTGTCTGTCTGTTGTGACCGTGTATGTCTGTTGTGACTGTTTCTGTCTGTTGAGACCGTGTCTGTCTGTTGTGACCGTGTCTGTCTGTTGTGACTGTGTCTGTCTGATGTGACTGTTTCTGTCTGTTGTGACTGTGTCTGTCTGTTGTGACTGTTTCTGTCTGTTGTGACTGTTTCTGTCTGTTGTGACTGTCTGTCTGTTGTGACCGTTTCTGTCTGTTGTGACTGTGTCTGTCTGTTGTGACTGTTTCTTGTCTGTTGTTACTGTTTCTGTCTGTTGTGACTGTGTCTGTCTGTTGTGACTGTTTCTGTCTGTTGTGACTGTCTGTCTGTTGTGACTGTCTGTCTGTTGTGACCGTTTCTGTCTGTTGTGACCGTGCCTGTCTGTTGTGACTGTGTCTGTCTGTTGTGACCGTGTATGTCTGTTGTGACTGTTTCTGTCTGTTGTGACTGTGTCTGTCTGTTGTGACTGTCTGTCTGTTGTGACCGTTTCTGTCTGTTGTGACTGTGTCTGTCTGTTGTGACTGTTTCTTGTCTGTTGTTACTGTTTCTGTCTGTTGTGACTGTGTCTGTCTGTTGTGACTGTGTCTGTCTGTTGTGACTGCTTCTGTCTGTTGTGACTGTCTGTATGTTGTGACCGTTTCTGTCTGTTGTGACCGTGCCTGTCTGTTGTGACTGTCTCTGTCTGTTGTGACCGTGTATGTCTGTTGTGACTGTTTCTGTCTGTTGTGACTGTGTCTGTCTGTTGTGACTGAGTGTATCCGCCTGTTCTGACTGTGTCTGCCTGCGGTGTCCTCAGGTAACACTCTGGACGCCATCGACAGTCTGTTGCGGCCCCGACCCCCGACTGAGCTGCGGGAGGAGCCTCCCCCAGTGCCGCCCTCGGCCTTCTCCCCTCTGCAGCTGCCGCCGGCCATGATGAGCTTCCCCGGCTTCCGTTACCCTTACTCGCGGCCCTACTTCTCGGTGCCCTGGAGCGGGGACATGTTCCCGCCGTACTCCGGCTACGGCCTGGCCACGCCGCCCGCTCTGACATCTGGCGGCGGCCCCGGAGACGAGCGGACCGAGCCGGGCCGGTCGCCGCCCCCGCCCCCGCCGACATGATCGAGCCCAGTGGATGCAGGGTGACTGAGGGATAGATGATGGGTGGTATCAACCTGCGTGGTGGTGCATTCGGAAGGTAGGACAGTATCGACGAATGCAGTTACGTTAGGCTTAGTAGTGGTGCTTCGGCGGCGCTGCTAAAGCGCGGTAGGACATGATGTGAAGTTGCGTGTTTAGTGTTGTCATCACCGACAGGCTTCGAGCCGCTCAGAGGGCTGTACTGCGAAAATACGGCATTCGCTCAGTGACTAGCTGGCTGGCAGCTGTGGGATTGCTTCATGTTTTAATGCGTGGAGCTCTGTGTTGTTAGAGGTAGCTGGTGTTACTAATGTATTGCCTGTATTGGATGATCCTCTAGTCACAGTGCAAGTATTCAATACTACACTTAGTAACTTTCTGTTCGGTGTTAATTTCATAAAGCGAAATCATCAGAACTGCGATCATATGGGCTCATGCTACGGTGCACATGAGCGCAGTTTTGCAGAACTGCCTTACACAAATATAAATTTGTATCGAAGGGCTTGAATCTCACACGTCTTAAAGCGTTTCGATAATATCCTCTGAACAATGGTTTTGCAAGCATGATAAAAAGATCGATTTACATCGAACTTGGTTAATGACCTTTTTCGAAGACCTGACCTGGTGCATACTGACGTAGGTGAAACACGTGTTTCCGTGACTGTTTATGGAGTTGTTTCACGATGCAGTACACTCATCATCCTGCATGAGAAGGTGCATTAAGTGAGCGGTGCCAATGCACATTCTCTTCATTTACATAGTACGAATGCTTGAGATATTCTGTTCTATTGGGTGTGAGTCTGGCGAGGTGTGCTTGATCAGATAAGACTTCGTTAATAAAGCATAACATAGCGACTGTGTGTAATCTTCGGCTAAGTACCTGAGCTGGTCTGCCGGCTGATGGTCACCGGGTTCAAAGATTTATCACGACAGCTGCATCTCAAGTCCTACAGCACCTTAAGTCCCTAGATCGTTCGTCCATCGTTCCCCCATCACCACCCAGGCTCCCCGCTCGCGGCGATAACGTCTGGACCGGCGCGTATCACAGTAGCGGTCTCTCGTCTCCCTCCCCGGACCGCAGGTCAATTATAGTCTGTGAGGCGTCCCGCCGAGACGGCCGAGACGGCCGGAACACCGTGGGAGCCGCGTATGACAGTTTTGATCTGCCCCGTGTCTTTGAATAGTAGCCGGCTCCCGAACGCGACCTCGGAATCCTTTACACTTCATCGGACACGGTGAATGCGGCCCGGTCAGACGCGAAGCGCTCTGCTACGAACGGTACTGGGGGATAGTGGAAGGCTCCGAACCAGGAGGGGAGAGGGAGAGGGGAGGGGCCCGGAAGTGGTGAAACTGGGGACCGGGAGTGAGTGACCCGGACAGGTGACCGCTGGTGGGGTGTCGCCTGCAGGGATCGGGCTGTGTTATTTGTACAGGACAAATATAATGCGAAGAGGGACAATTTCCAGTTGTGTAGCAGGACCGTAAATTTATTTAATCTGATTTTCGCCATAGAAAAGTATGATTTTTAGATTGCTTTTCTGGATTTATATAAATCAGGACGATTGGGTGCGTGGGTGTCAAAAACAGGCTTTAAAGCTAAGCTGGTGCTCTGATTCATTTGAAAATAATGGTGGTCATTCTTTGTTAGAAACGATTCACTCTCATAGGCGTAGGAACGGGGGGGGGGGGGGTCCATGGCCCCCACTTCTCAGGCTGGGGGGCCAGCAATGTTCATTGCCCCCCCCCCCACACTTTTGAACATTTCTCCTCCTTCAATCACTGATATTGGTTCGATATAAATGCTTTAAAGTTCCGAAAATAATGATGAATTCACTACCTCGCAATACCAATAAGTCATAACCCATAAGCGTAAGAACCAGGGGCCCGGGGAGGCTAAGGCCCCACTTTTTAGGCTGGGATCCAACCATATTAACTGCTCCCTACTTTTGAGCGATTTCTAATTCTTCAATCACTGATATTGGTTCGATATGAATGCCATAAAGTTGGCAGAATAATTATGAATTCACAACTTCACAATCATAGGCGTAGGAACGGGGGCTGGGGGCCACATGGGCTCCCACTTTGAGGCTGGAGGGGAGGGGGCAGTAATGATAACTGTCCCCCCCCCCCCCCCCACACACACTTTTGAGTGATTTCTCCCTCATCGGTCACTGACATTGGTTTGAGATGAATGAGGTGAAGTTGGGACAATAACTATTTCACGACCTCGCGTAGGGAAGGGGACGGGGGTCACATGCCCCACTTTTTAGCCGGGGGGGGGGGGGAGAGGAGGGCAACAATGATAACTAGCCCCTCACATTTCAGCGATTTCACCCTCTTCGATCGCTGATATTGGTTCGAGATGAATCCCTTAAAGCTGGGGGAATAACGATGACTTCATAACCCCGCAATGCCATAATTCCCACAAGCATACCTAAGAATCGGGAGGGGGGAGGCCAGGGCCCCACGTTTTAGGTCGAGGGAGCCAACAATGTTAACTGCACCCTCGCTTTTAAGCGATTTCTCCCTCTTCGGTCGCTGATGTTGGTTCGGTATTTAATGCGTTCTTAATAGAACGTTGCCATTTATTGCAATCTGCAACATGCAAGGGACACAGCATCAGTCAGAGTCGAACAGTGGCTAACACAATATCAACAATGGCCCTCCCTTTTCAAGACGGAGGCATCAAACCGAGGTCTTCAAAACACCTGAACATTTTGTATATGTCAACATACTACACTTGAGCATGGTTCACACAGTGAAAGAGACATCGTAAAGGACACCGCACCTCACGATCGCAGATCGTGGTATCGTAAACAAACGCGAAATAACGTACAACGAAAAACAGCTGAGGTAGTTCCGAATACATGCCGGTCGCACACCACGTCTTCGACAAATCCCATTAACAGTTAACACAGGACAGAATCTAAGAGCCACGGATCTTATGGTAGGTGCCACGGAGCTGCGGACTGAAAGCAGGGGGTGGCTGACGCCGGCGATTCGAGCGACGTGGACCACAATCAGGGCCAGGGGACGAAATTGGTGGCGGTACAGGAGACGAGACTCCCAACGGAGAAGTTGTATTTGGTAGTACAAGACCTGGGGGATCCGATCCGCCCACAGCGCCTTCCGGAGAGTTCTGAGAGGCCAGAGGAGTGGAACAGATCTCGGTTGGGACTACGGATCGTGGGAGGGGTTGTCGAACGGTTCATACCGGTATCGGCAACAGATCCCACTCTTGCGACAGATCCCACTCTTGCGACAGATCCCACTCTTGACCTGAGTGGGATCTGTCGGAGAGTCCAAGCTGACCCAGGAGTGGATTTGGCCGGGTGTTGGACGGGTATCGAGGTCTGAGAGGGTTGGTTGAGTGACGGGTATCCATTTCCAGGATGGCGTGATACTCTCATGTCGGTCATGCGTGCGCTTTGACCGGACATGTACATCACAGATTGGATCTTCCTCAGAAATGTCCGATTCCTCAGAGAACATCGACTTGAACGGTCCATTTTGATAAAGTATTGTTCAAAGTCCCTCACCTCGACCACTTGGCAGATTTTTGTCACATCAGCGGGCGTAGACCGGTTTGGTTCTGCACCAGGACGTGATCACCCACACACAGAGCATGGAGCCTTTTAACATGTTCGTGTAGCTTCTCAAGCTCACAGGAGTGCCTTTTGCCGAGTGCAATCTCTCTGTGATGGGCAGTGAGGATCCACTCCTTTCGTGGATGATACTGGCCGGGATGAGCAGGGAGAAAATCCCTTATCTGACTTCCATATATGATCTGTGCAGGTGATAGGCTAGTGTCGGGGTCCGGAGTGTTACGATGTTCTAACAACGCCCTAGCAAACTGGTCTGTGTTCAGCCTGCCTTTAGGTCCTGTGTTGTCCCGGATCATCCGTTTGGCTGATTTCACACCAATCTCCGCCCTCGAGTTGCTGTGAGGAAAAGCCACAGAGGACACACGATGGCGGACACCCCAGCTGTTCAGGAATAACTGTGTTTTACTGGCGACAAACGTGGGTCCTCCGTCCGATGCCAGCTCCACTGGCACCCCATATGTCTGAAAGTAGTCACGCAGACATGCCACCAACTCATCTGGGCTCTGTGTGGTGGACCCACAGCGGACGACGGGCAGCCATCCTGAGTATCCATCCACCAGTATCAGATACTGGTACCATCCATGGAGCAGTAATCAGCACAGATTTGCTGAAACGGAAACTGAGGTGGTTCCGTGCAGGTGGGGGTGCGTGTGGCTGAGATGGACTGTGCGTGTTACACGTGCGACACTGGCCACGGCGCTGGACGATGGCTGTGCTCATGTCAGGCCAGTAGACAGTAGCTCGAGCCTTCATACCGGCCACACCTTCTTTTACATTTTTTTAATAAAATAAATTTAGTCCGAATATTTTGTATGGATGGATTTTCGAGGTCAGGACCCACGCTAAGCAGAGCTTGTTGCGCAGATCCTGACCTCACCATCCGATCGCGTAATTCCTGTTGGCCGGCAGAATTTAGAGACGGAAGTTTTACGTGCCCGACATACTTGGACACAGTCCGCCCCGCTCACTGACGTCGCCTGACCTTGAGTGCGACCGCTGCCACCGGCCGCAGGCCATCCCAGTCAGGAGCAAATAGCGAGCGCCGAAGCGACTCGAACACTGGCTGCCACTACCGGGATAGGTCAGAAGTCCAGCGCTCTCCCACTGAGCTACAGGTGCGGACTCCTCTCGCACCTCGGTGGGCGGAGTGAAGCGCCTCTAAGACTTCCGCTCGGAGCGCCTTGGGTATGATGATGCGCTGTTTATACAGCGGAACGTGATCAAGCGTGGTAAGCTCCTCTCGCACCTTCCAAAACTCACGCAAATGTGGAAGGAGCTCGTTACGTGTAGCGGGTAAACCGCGCCGGATGGTCGCCAGGAGATCACCCATCTCTCGATCAGCCGCGACTGCATCGGATACCCGTTCCCATGTGATAGCACGCAGCTGATCATGCGATCCGAGGGCGCCAATCGTGGCGGCACGCATGGTCTCATCGACAGTGACAGTCATGTCGTGCTTCGGTGCGGAGACCGACTCTACGCCGATGGGAGGGCTCACGGGCCACCTCGACATCGCACCCGGACCGTGGTGCCAGCGACCGGGAACATGAACGATCTGGAAGTGGAACAACAGACACTTCTCCTTAATGTGCAGCAGGCGTGGGTTACCGATCTCCTCGAGCATTCAATCACCCAGAATCTTGGTAAGCGTTTTGTGGTCTGTGACCACGACCAGGCTCGGACACCCCAGGACGAAATACCTACACTTCTCCAGCGAATCAGCCACGGTCAGGGCCTCGCCCTCCACGGGGGCGTACCGAGATTCAGCTGGAGATGTAAACCTCGAGCCGGCAAACACCAGCTTCGATCCAGACTGACATCATGTATGGAAGATAGGCTGACACTCGCAATGCTTCTGAGTCAGAAGGAAGCCGATGCCATCCTTCGACCAGTCAGTGGAGAGACATGTAGGGCGTCCAACTTCGAAGCACTGTACGCCCTCCCTGATACTGTCGAGGATCACCTCCTTGGACCGCTGGAAGAGGACGTCCAGTTGACTGTCCCAGTATAAGGGACGACCAGGTTTGAGCAGCTCCCGGAAGGGAAGCATCTCTGGCGCCATGGAGTAGGCGTAGGAAGCCTGATTGTCGAGACCGAACCAGCTTCTCACGCCGGTGATGTCTGTCGGTCGGGGAAAGTCTCGGATACTCTCCAAGAACTGATCAGAGGGACTGATTCCTGACTGAGTCAGCTTGAAGCCCACAAACTCCACATCAGGCCGAGAGAGGAGGAATTTTCCTGGGTTGAACGTGATGCCATTCCTGCAGCAGAGGTCGAGATACCCACAGGTTTGGCGGCCGCTCTCCTCGATCGTGGTGGCCCAAAGAAGTGAGTCATCGACACACTTGGTGACGTTCGGCACGTCGGCGATGATCCTGTCGAGACGGGCAGTGTACCGGTCTCCGGCTGCTAGATACCCTTGTGGGGCTGTGTGATATCTGTAGCGCCCCCATGACGTGGTGAACGTGGTAGCATCACGACTTTCGGGATCCAGAAGGACAGAATGGTACCCGTTCCACGCGTCCAGCACAGTTTTGAATGTGCCTGGGGAAACGCGGGAGGCCTGCCGGAAGGGAGAGTCGACATGGTGAGTCTGACGAACGGACGATCCGTTCAACGACTGGAGATCTACAGTGCGCCTTGGCGTGCCATCCTTCTTGGGTACGATTACCATCCTGTGGCACCACGTGGTCGGTGTTCCGAGCGGCACGGGCTCGATGACCCCAAAGCGACATCTCTGTCCAGGTCAGCCTTGACCTGATCCCGCCAGTGGACGGGGACAGGGATGGGGGTGTGGACGGCTGTGGGAACTGCATCAGGCTTCAGAATGATGCAAAGACTGCCACCATGCAGCATCGGCAAAGGTGTGTGCTCACAAGTGTTGAACGCACTGGATGCATACCTGTCTTTCACCCATGCTTCTAACTGGTCCAGGTTCGCTGGGACAGGATCATATGGAAGCTGATCGGGAAGAGGTCGCGGACCCGTTCTGACTGGGCAGCCACACGGACTCACGCCTTGTGAAGTGGAGTCTGTTGGTGGACGTGTCTGCTGGCTGGAGGGCACCGGCTGGCAGGAGGGTCCAGCGAGGTGTGGGATGGCACCGTCAGAGGACGCATCTGCCAGCGACTGAACAGCTCCCACGGCATCCGACGCTGAACAGCTCCCACGGCATCCGACGGTGCAGCGACGCCACACACAGAGCACGATCCTGGACGGGGAAATGCTGCTGGGAGGATCAGTCCCAGCTGCCAGCGACTGAACAGCTCCCACGGCATCCGACGGTGCAGCGACACCACACACAGAGCACGATCCTGGACGGGGAAATGCTGCTGTGATCAGTCCCAGCTGCCAGCGACTGAACAGCTCCCACGGCATCCGACGGTGCAGCGACACCACACACAGAGCACGATCCTGGACGGGGAAATGCTGCTGGGAGGATCAGTCCCAGCTGCCAGCGGCTGAACAGCTCCCACGGCATCCGACGGTGCGACACCACACACAGAGCACGATCCTGGACGGGGAAATGCTGCTGGGAGGATCAGTCCCAGCTGCCAGCGACTGAACAGCTCCCACGGCATCCGACGGTGCAGCGACACCACACACAGAGCACGATCCTGGACGGGGAAATGCTGCTGGGAGGATCAGTCCCAGCTGCCAGCGACTGAACAGCTCCCACGGCATCCGACGGTGCAGCAACACCACACACAGAGCACGATCCTGGACGGGGAAATGCTGCTGTGATCAGTCCCAGCTGCCAGCGGCTGAACAGCTCCCACGGCATCCGACGGTGCAGCGACACCACACACAGAGCATGATCCTGGACGGGGAAATGCTGCTGGGAGGATCAGACCCAGCTGCCAGCGACTGAACAGCTCCCACGGCATCCGACGGTGCAGCGACACCACACACAGAGCACGATCCTGGACGGGGAAATGCTGCTGTGATCAGTCCCAGCTGCCAGCGACTGAACAGCTCCCACGGCATCCGACGGTGCAGCGACACCACACACAGAGAACGATCCTGGACGGGGAAATGCTGCTGTGATCAGTCCCAGCTGCCAGCGACTGAACAGCTCCCACGGCATCCGACGGTGCAGCGACACCACACACAGAGCACGATCCTGGACGGGGAAATGCTGCTGTGATCAGTCCCAGCTGCCAGCGACTGAACAGCTCCCACGGCATCCGACGGTGCAGCGACACCACACACAGAGCACGATCCTGGACGGGGAAATGCTGCTGTGATCAGTCCCAGCTGCCAGCGACTGAACAGCTCCCACGGCATCCGACGGTGCAGCGACACCACACACAGAGCACGATCCTGGACGGGGAAATGCTGCTGGGAGGATCAGTCCCAGCTGCCAGCGGCTGAACAGCTCCCACGGCATCCGACGGTGCAGCGACACCACACACAGAGCACGATCCTGGACGGGGAAATGCTGCTGTGATCAGTCCCAGCTGCCAGCGGCTGAACAGCTCCCACGGCATCCGACGGTGCAGCGACACCACACACAGAGCACGATCCTGGACGGGGAAATGCTGCTGGGAGGATCAGTCCCAGCTGCCAGCGACTGAACAGCTCCCACGGCATCCGACGGTGCAGCGACACCACACACAGAGCACGATCCTGGACGGGGAAATGCTGCTGGGAGGATCAGTCCCAGCTGCCAGCGACTGAACAGCTCCCAGGGCATCCGACGGTGCAGCGACACCACACACAGAGCACGATCCTGGACGGGGAAATGCTGCTGTGATCAGACCCAGCTGCCAGCGACTGAACAGCTCCCACGGCATCCGACGGTGCAGTGACACCACACACAGAGCACGATCCTGGACGGGGAAATGCTGCTGGGAGGATCAGTCCCAGCTGCCAGCGACTGAACATCTCCCACGGCATCCGACGGTGCAGCGACACCACACACAGAGCACGATCCTGGACGGGGAAATGCTGCTGTGATCAGACCCAGCTGCCAGCGACTGAACAGCTCCCACGGCATCCGACGGTGCAGTGACACCACACACAGAGCACGATCCTGGACGGGGAAATGCTGCTGGGAGGATCAGTCCCAGCTGCCAGCGACTGAACAGCTCCCACGGCATCCGACGGTGCAGCGACACCACACACAGAGCACGATCCTGGACGGGGAAATGCTGCTGTGATCAGACCAGCTGCCAGCGGCTGAACAGCTCCCACGGCATCCGACGGTGCAGCGACACCACACACAGAGCACGATCCTGGACGGGGAAATGCTGCTGGGAGGATCAATCCCATCTGCCAGCGGCTGAACAGCTCCCACGGCATCCGACGGTGCAGCGACACCACACACAGAGCACGATCCTGGACGGGGAAATGCTGCTGTGATCAGACCAGCTGCCAGCGGCTGAACAGCTCCCACGGCATCCGCCGGTGCAGCGACACCACACACAGAGCACGATCCTGGACGGGGATCTGCTGCTGGGAGGATCAGTCCCAGCTGCCAGCGGCTGAACAGCTCCCACGGCATCCGACGGTGCAGCGAAACCACACACAGAGCACGATCCTGGACGGGGAAATGCTGCTGGGAGGATCAGTCCCAGCTGCCAGCGACTGAACAGCTCCCACGGCATCCGACGGTGCAGCGACACCACACACAGAGCACGATCCTGGACGGGGAAATGCTGCTGGGAGGATCAGTCCCAGCTGCCAGCGGCTGAACAGCTCCCACGGCATCCGACGGTGCAGCGACACCACACACAGAGCACGATCCTGGACGGGGAAATGCTGCTGGGAGGATCAGTCCCAGCTGCCAGCGGCTGAACAGCTCCCACGGCATCCGACGGTGCAGCGACACCACACACAGAGCACGATCCTGGACGGGGAAATGCTGCTGGGAGGATCAGTCCCAGCTGCCAGCGACTGAACAGCTCCCACGGCATCCGACGGTGCAGCGACACCACACACAGAGCACGATCCTGGACGGGGAAATGCTGCTGGGAGGATCAGTCCCAGCTGCCAGCGACTGAACAGCTCCCACGGCATCCGACGGTGCAGCGACACCACACACAGAGCACGATCCTGGACGGGGAAATGCTGCTGGGAGGATCAGTCCCAGCTGCCAGCGACTGAACAGCTCCCACAGCATCCGACGGTGCAGCGACACCACACACAGAGCACGATCCTGGACGGGGAAATGCTGCTGTGATCAGTCCCAGCTGCCAGCGGCTGAACAGCTCCCACGGCATCCGACGGTGCAGCGACACCACACACAGAGCACGATCCTGGACGGGGAAATGCTGCTGTGATCAGTCCCAGCTGCCAGCGGCTGAACAGCTCCCACGGCATCCGACGGTGCAGCGACACCACACACAGAGCACGATCCTGGACGGGGAAATGCTGCTGTGATCAGTCCCAGCTGCCAGCGGCTGAACAGCTCCCACGGCATCCGACGGTGCAGCGACACCACACACAGAGCACGATCCTGGACGGGGAAATGCTGCTGGGAGGATCAGTCCCAGCTGCCAGCGACTGAACAGCTCCCACGGCATCCGCCGGTGCAGCGACACCACACACAGAGCACGATCCTGGACGGGGAAATGCTGCTGTGATCAGTCCCAGCTGCCAGCGGCTGAACAGCTCCCACGGCATCCGACGGTGCAGCGACACCACACACAGAGCACGATCCTGGACGGGGAAATGCTGCTGGGAGGATCAGTCCCAGCTGCCAGCGGCTGAACAGCTCCCACGGCATCCGACGGTGCAGCGACACCACACACAAAGCACGATCCTGGACGGGGAAATGCTGCTGTGAGGATCAGTCCCAGCTGCCAGCGGCTGAACAGCTCCCACGGCATCCGACGGTGCAGCGACACCACACACAGAGCACGATCCTGGACGGGGAAATGCTGCTGTGAGGATCAGTCCCAGCTGCCAGCGGCTGAACAGCTCCCACGGCATCCGACGGTGCAGCGACACCACACACAGAGCACGATCCTGGACGGGGAAATGCTGCTGTGATCAGTCCCAGCTGCCAGCGGCTGAGCAGCTCCCACGGCATCCGACGGTGCAGCGACACCACACACAGAGCACGATCCTGGACGGGGATCTGCTGCTGGGAGGATCAGTCCCAGCTGCCAGCGACTGAACAGCTCCCACGGCATCCGACGGTGCAGCGACACCACACACAGAGCACGATCCTGGACGGGGAAATGCTGCTGTGATCAGACCAGCTGCCAGCGACTGAACAGCTCCCACGGCATCCGACGGTGCAGCGACACCACACACAGAGCACGATCCTGGACGGGGAAATGCTGCTGTGATCAGACCAGCTGCCAGCGACTGAACAGCTCCCACGGCATCCGACGGTGCAGCGACACCACACACAGAGCACGATCCTGGACGGGGAAATGCTGCTGTGATCAGACCAGCTGCCAGTGGCTGAACAGCTCCCACGGCATCCGACGGTGCAGCGACACCACACACAGAGCACGATCCTGGACGGGGAAATGCTGCTGGGAGGATCAGTCCCAGCTGCCAGCGGCTGAACAGCTCCCACGGCATCCGACGGTGCAGCGACACACCACACACAGAGCACGATCCTGGACGGGGAAATGCTGCTGTGAGGATCAGTCCCAGCTGCCAGCGGCTGAACAGCTCCCACGGCATCCGACGGTGCAGCGACACCACACACAGAGCACGATCCTGGACGGGGATCTGCTCCTGGGAGGATCAGTCCCAGCTGCCAGCGGCTGAACAGCTCCCACGGCATCCGACGGTGCAGCGACACCACACACAGAGCACGATCCTGGACGGGGAAATGCTGCTGTGATCAGTCCCAGCTGCCAGCGACTGAACAGCTCCCACGGCATCCGACGGTGCAGCGACACCACATACAGAGCACGATCCTGGACGGGGATCTGCTGCTGGG
The DNA here is from genome assembly GCA_036785665.1 of Chirona hameri. Taxonomy (NCBI): domain Eukaryota; kingdom Metazoa; phylum Arthropoda; class Thecostraca; order Balanomorpha; family Balanidae; genus Chirona; species Chirona hameri. The sequence continues at coordinate 42,632 of JAXIVJ010007859.1, forward strand.
AGGATCAGTCCCAGCTGCCAGCGGCTGAACAGCTCCCACGGCATCCGACGGTGCAGCGACACCACACACAGAGCACGATCCTGGACGGGGAAATGCTGCTGTGATCAGTCCCAGCTGCCAGCGGCTGAACAGCTCCCACGGCATCCGACGGTGCAGCGACACCACACACAGAGCACGATCCTGGACGGGGAAATGCTGCTGTGATCAGTCCCAGCTGCCAGCGGCTGAACAGCTCCCACGGCATCCGCCGGTGCAGCGACACCACACACAGAGCACGATCCTGGACGGGGAAATGCTGCTGTGATCAGTCCCAGCTGCCAGCGGCTGAACAGCTCCCACGGCATCCGACGGTGCAGCGACACCACACACAGAGCACGATCCTGGACGGGGAAATGCTGCTGGGAGGATCAGTCCCAGCTGCCAGCGACTGAACATCTCCCACGGCATCCGACGGTGCAGCGACACCACACACAGAGCACGATCCTGGACGGGGAAATGCTGCTGGGAGGATCAGTCCCAGCTGCCAGCGACTGAACATCTCCCACGGCATCCGACGGTGCAGCGACACCACACACAGAGCACGATCCTGGACGGGGAAATGCTGCTGGGAGGATCAGTCCCAGCTGCCAGCGACTGAACATCTCCCACGGCATCCGACGGTGCAGCGACACCACACACAGAGCACGATCCTGGACGGGGAAATGCTGCTGTGATCAGTCCCAGCTGCCAGCGACTGAACAGCTCCCACGGCATCCGACGGTGCAGCGACACCACACACAGAGCACGATCCTGGACGGGGAAATGCTGCTGGGAGGATCAGTCCCAGCTGTCAGCGGCTGAACAGCTCCCACGGCATCCGACGGTGCAGCGACACCACACACAGAGCACGATCCTGGACGGGGAAATGCTGCTGTGATCAGTCCCAGCTGCCAGCGGCTGAACAGCTCCCACGGCATCCGACGGTGCAGCGACACCACACACAGAGCACGATCCTGGACGGGGAAATGCTGCTGTGAGGATCAGTCCCAGCTGCCAGCGGCTGAACAGCTCCCACGGCATCCGACGGTGCAGCGACACCACACACAGAGCACGATCCTGGACGGGGAAATGCTGCTGGGAGGATCAGTCCCAGCTGCCAGCGGCTGAACAGCTCCCACGGCATCCGCCGGTGCAGCGACACCACACACAGAGCACGATCCTGGACGGGGAAATGCTGCTGGGAGGATCAGTCCCAGCTGCCAGCGGCTGAACAGCTCCCACGGCATCCGACGGTGCAGCGACACCACACACAGAGCACGATCCTGGACGTGCAAATGCTGCTGGGAGGATCAGTCCCAGCTGCCAGCGGCTGAACAGCTCCCACGGCATCCGACGGTGCAGCGACACCACACACAGAGCACGATCCTGGACGGGGAAATGCTGCTGGGAGGATCAGTCCCAGCTGCCAGCGACTGAACAGCTCCCACGGCATCCGACGGTGCAGCGACACCACACACAGAGCACGATCCTGGACGGGGAAATGCTGCTGTGATCAGTCCCAGCTGCCAGCGGCTGAACAGCTCCCACGGCATCCGACGGTGCAGCGACACCACACACAGAGCACGATCCTGGACGGGGAAATGCTGCTGGGAGGATCAGTCCCAGCTGCCAGCGGCTGAACAGCTCCCACGGCATCCGCCGGTGCAGCGACACCACACACAGAGCACGATCCTGGACGTGCAAATGCTGCTGGGAGGATCAGTCCCAGCTGCCAGCGGCTGAACAGCTCCCACGGCATCCGACGGTGCAGCGACACCACACACAGAGCACGATCCTGGACGGGGAAATGCTGCTGTGATCAGTCCCAGCTGCCAGCGACTGAACAGCTCCCACGGCATCCGACGGTGCAGCGACACCACACACAGAGCACGATCCTGGACGGGGAAATGCTGCTGTGATCAGTCCCAGCTGCCTGCGACTGAACAGCTCCCACGGCATCCGACGGTGCAGCGACACCACACACAGAGCACGATCCTGGACGGGGAAATGCTGCTGTGATCAGTCCCAGCTGCCAGCGGCTGAACAGCTCCCACGGCATCCGACGGTGCAGCGACACCACACACAGAGCACGATCCTGGACGGGAAAATGTTGCTGTGATCAGTCCCAGCTGCCAGCGACTGAACAGCTCCCACGGCATCCGACGGTGCAGCGACACCACACACAGAGCACGATCCTGGACGGGGAAATGCTGCTGGGAGGATCAGTCCCAGCTGCCAGCGACTGAACAGCTCCCACGGCATCCGACGGTGCAGCGACACCACACACAGAGCACGATCCTGGACGGGGAAATGCTGCTGTGATCAGACCAGCTGCCAGCGACTGAACAGCTCCCACGGCATCCGACGGTGCAGCGACACCACACACAGAGCACGATCCTGGACGGGGAAATGCTGCTGTGATCAGACCAGCTGCCAGCGACTGAACAGCTCCCACGGCATCCGACGGTGCAGCGACACCACACACAGAGCACGATCCTGGACGGGGAAATGCTGCTGGGAGGATCAGTCCCAGCTGCCAGCGGCTGAACAGCTCCCACGGCATCCGACGGTGCAGCGACACCACACACAGAGCACGATCCTGGACGGGGAAATGCTGCTGTGATCAGACCAGCTGCCAGCGACTGAACAGCTCCCACGGCATCCGACGGTGCAGCGACACCACACACAGAGCACGATCCTGGACGGGGAAATGCTGCTGGGAGGATCAGTCCCAGCTGCCAGCGACTGAACAGCTCCCACGGCATCCGACGGTGCAGCGACACCACACACAGAGCACGATCCTGGACGGGGAAATGCTGCTGTGATCAGACCAGCTGCCAGTGGCTGAACAGCTCCCACGGCATCCGACGGTGCAGCGACACCACACACAGAGCACGATCCTGGACGGGGAAATGCTGCTGGGAGGATCAGTCCCAGCTGCCAGCGGCTGAACAGCTCCCACGGCATCCGACGGTGCAGCGACACACCACACACAGAGCACGATCCTGGACGGGGAAATGCTGCTGTGAGGATCAGTCCCAGCTGCCAGCGGCTGAACAGCTCCCACGGCATCCGACGGTGCAGCGACACCACACACAGAGCACGATCCTGGACGGGGATCTGCTCCTGGGAGGATCAGTCCCAGCTGCCAGCGGCTGAACAGCTCCCACGGCATCCGACGGTGCAGCGACACCACACACAGAGCACGATCCTGGACGGGGAAATGCTGCTGTGATCAGTCCCAGCTGCCAGCGACTGAACAGCTCCCACGGCATCCGACGGTGCAGCGACACCACATACAGAGCACGATCCTGGACGGGGATCTGCTGCTGGGAGGATCAATCCCAGCTGCCAGCGGCTGAACAGCTCCCACGGCATCCGACGGTGCAGCGACACCACACACAGAGCACGATCCTGGACGGGGATCTGCTGCTGGGAGGATCAGTCCCAGCTGCCAGCGGCTGAACAGCTCCCACGGCATCCGACGGTGCAGCGACACCACACACAGAGCACGATCCTGGACGGGGAAATGCTGCTGTGATCAGTCCCAGCTGCCAGCGACTGAACAGCTCCCACGGCATCCGACGGTGCAGCGACACCACATACAGAGCACGATCCTGGACGGGGATCTGCTGCTGGGAGGATCAGTCCCATCTGCCAGCGGCTGAACAGCTCCCACGGCATCCGACGGTGCAGCGACACCACACACAGAGCACGATCCTGGACGGGGATCTGCTGCTGGGAGGATCAGTCCCAGCTGCCAGCGACTGAACAGCTCCCACGGCATCCGACGGTGCAGCGACACCACACACAGAGCACGATCCTGGACGGGGAAATGCTGCTGGGAGGATCAGTCCCAGCTGCCAGCGGCTGAACAGCTCCCACGGCATCCGACGGTGCAGCGACACCACACACAGAGCACGATCCTGGACGGGGAAATGCTGCTGGGAGGATCAGTCCCAGCTGCCAGCGGCTGAACAGCTCCCACGGCATCCGACGGTGCAGCGACACCACACACAGAGCACGATCCTGGACGGGGAAATGCTGCTGGGAGGATCAGTCCCAGCTGCCTGCAAGCACCAGTGCTGAGGAAGAGAGTCGAACATGACTGCGTAACATAACACAACTGATCGGTGACGGAGTCTCCACATGATATGCGGATGCACATTGCCCCCAACACATCGATAGGCGACCCATCAGCTGTCTGAATGGCCTGGGACACTGGCAACAGCTGACTGGCCGGGAGACCATGTGAATTCGCGAGACCAATGCCTGCAACAGTGGTCTGCGCCCCTGTATCCGCGACGGCACGATACCCCCGCACTGCAGCAGGCCTCACAGAATCGGATATCCCATGTCCCACCAACTCATGCACTTCTGGAAGCAGCTCCACATTTACCATGGCACAGCGGAGATCAGTGGGCCTACGTTCAACCCATCCCATAACGTCAACATGTACTATGTGTGGCACTCGTCCCACGTCTGATGTGACAGCTCAGCATGTCGCACGTCCGATGTGACAGCTCCCACAACAACAGACCAGAATGATGCCCTTTCAGCAGACACATCATCTAGGACGGTGAGTGCAGACTGGGTTGCAGGAGCTGCTCTGTCTCGCCCACTACCGTGGGGTTGCTTTTCACGGGGCCTACAGTTCACCAACTCAGGTAAGTGGCCGAAGCCATTGCACCATGGGCGACGCTTTCCCCATATGGGACACTTAGCTTTACGATCCCGAAACGTGTGACCGTGATCAGCACTGCCACAACCACGACAGCGACTATCATCGACTTTTTTAGCACTGGTACGCAAGTTCTTCTTCTTTCGCTGGTACTGAGACACCGCACTGACTGACACAACACCTGAGCGCTCATCAGATAGAGCATCGTGACACCATTGCACTTTCTTTTGCTGATACAAATTCGATTATTTTAGCTTGAGTGGTGAGTTCGGTGCCTCGAGCCAGCACCTCTTCCTGGATCTCTGCAGACACAAGTCCACGAACTAGCTGATCAGAGATAACGTCCTGCTCATAGTGCACAGTGGTGTCACACTTTCCACAGAGAACTTCATAGCTGCACAGTGGTGCCTGAGCACGCAGGCGAGCCAGGAACTGCGTGGCCAGTTCCCCAGGTTCTTGCACCATTTTCAGGAGAGAGTGGCGGTTCACCAGCTGTGACTGACACTTCACTGCTAACTTCTTGATTTCTTGCAGCAGTTCACCTTCAGATTTCAAGCACATTGAGCCACCCAGAGACTTGAACAGATCTTCTCGCAGATCATCCGCACAGGCATCAATCAGTTGATCCTGACATTCAGTATCTGTCTGATTGGTGCTTCGCTTGTAGCGCTGCCACTCAGACATGAAGAAGTTCCATTTAGTTCCATTTAGAAGTTCCATTTCATCTCCAAGCGTGCAGCAGGTCGTGTCGCCTTGGGAACTTTGGGCGCCTGAGCATGTGATGCCTCTGCTCTGTAGGTGTGGCACCACCATCAGTAGAGGCACCAGTATGTGGCTGCATGAGCATCTGGATCATCTGCCTCTGCTGGGCCATCTGCCCCTGCATCATCAGCAGGATGCTTTCCAGCTGATCTGGTTTGGATTCAGCCATCTTGAGGTGCGTGAAGTCCGATCATTCAAACCGACCGCGCCATTAATGAGTTCTTAATATAACGTTGCCATGTATTGCAATCTGCAACATGCAAGGGACACAGCATCAGAGTTGAACAGTGGCTAACGCAATATCACCAAGGTGTAGGTGCCTTAACCCTCCCCCTGGTGTGGACGGGGGGGGGGGGGGGCATTTTGCCCCCTGAGGTGTTTCGAGAATAGCGGGGAAACGGCGGCGCACAGCGCCACGAAATTTGGCACAGCTGTTTGGGCATCAATCACACATACTATTTATAATTACATAATTGCATTTCATAAACACAGACTCGCACATTTAGTATAGATTGCGAGAAGTGGCGCAAATTTCGAAAGTGGCGCATATTGTTATGACGAAAGAAGACAAAAGAAGTGTTTCGAAAGAAGAAAATAATTGAACTGTAAAAGTTCGGAACTTATGAGCAAATAATTATTTATAAAGTTAATAAGTACAAATGCAATGATTTTCTCATCGTTGCTTACACAACTAGCATAATATTGTCCGTGGGGAAGTGTTCGTTTGCTGGTGCAGTAACGCTGCTTTTAACACATGCTTTCTTATGAAGCTATTTGACATAGCGCTGAATTTTTAGACACAGCGCTGAATGACAGGACAAAACATCAATTATATTTGGCAGGAGAAACTTTACAACCAAACAGAGTATGCTGCAGGGATGTAGGAACGTCACGAAAAGTGTGTGTGTGGTGGTGGTGGTGGTGGTGGGGAGGGGGGGGGGGGGCAGTGAAACTTTGAACTCGTTGAGAGCAACCCAACCCCTTATGGAATATATCTTTGCAGATTTGGGCTCTTCTCGTCGGGGCTCTTTTGCAATATTTTTTTTCTTGAAGAAATATGATCATAATATGGCAGTAATATCTTTATTATATACCAAATATACTAAATGAAAAGATCCGAGCTTTCGTGGCTAGCACATTATCAAGGATGAGTTTTTTGTCTGCTCTCAACAAGCAAAATACAATATTTTATAATACAAAACTGCAAAATATTGGGAGCCATACCCCTCCCCCTGTTCCTACACCTATGGTATGCTGTAAGTGATTTCTCGACATGGCCTTCCAGAAGTTTGGATAGCAGTTCTGATATCTCAGTTAAAAATCCCATTATGAAAGTGACTGGTTTTCTGCCAGGCCCTTCCTAGGCCTTTCTAGGAAGGGCCTGACAGAAATGTCGGGTCTTGGGGGGCCTTTGCCATCCCGGATAGGGCCCTTACCTATTGTCTCGCCGTTTTTTATATTCTTTTTTTTTCTCTCGGAAGGGCTCCTCTTACGATTTCATAGAAGACCAACATTATTTGTTTGCCCACAAGCCAGCGAGCCGGGGGACCGTCCTCAGTCTTTGGGGATGAAAAACTTAGCCACTAAATTCTGTCAATGATTGGAATTGCGCGATCGGATGGTGGGGTCAGGGCCCATGCAACAAGCTTAGCTTAGCGTGGGTCCTGATCTCGGAGATCCATCCCATTAAAACATTCGGATTACATTGATCAAAAACTCTAGATTGGGGGGTCAGCTGCCCTCCCTGCGCCTCTTGCGGCGGCCCGCGGGATTAAGGTGGAAAGACAGGGGCTGTGGGGCAATTTGCCGAGTTCATTCTAAACCAATGTACTGTAGGGCAGAGAAGTGTGCCGGCATACAAGTTCGTGATGAAAGACAGGAAAGGTGTGTAAATTGTACTATTTGCTATACATATATTGCAATATGGGTGTTCAGTATTGTGCCCACTTATTCATTTTGCACAGCAGGCGATATGACAAATTCGGCCATTACTTTTACCATTCTAAGGCCCGCCAGATCGAGGGGCAAACAGATGGTTTTGCCCTCTTCTTTTTGCCAGGGGTCAACTGCGCCCCCACCCCCGAATCCGTCACACCTGAAGATGACATGTAGATGACAAAAATGCCAGCTTTGTTTGCGACAGACATTGAATAGTGCAGACCCTGCCGCTGGTAATGTCGATTTTCGCTAAGCAAAGCAAGCAATAATCGCCCTAGTTATACAAATTGATGACACACATCTGGACAGTGATTCACTGATCATTTGAAATGGATGTTTATTCATCGCCAGAGCACAAGTGAAAATTATTGTATAACCCGCGCACTGCAGGCTTTGCGCCGAACACGAACTGCAGGGGGGGGTTGATTTCCGCCCCCCCCCCTGGGATCTCGAAAACTACGCTACATAGCGAGAAGCGTAAAACGGAATTTGATAGATTGATACATGTTCTATCGAAAGTATTCAGTATTGTTTTAGGTCAGGTCAAAATTGAGGTCACCAGAGGTCATCAAAGGTCAAAATTTCCAGTTTTTCCTGTTTTAGGACATCGCTCCAGAAATTCCCATATATCTCAGAAACTATGCTAGTTGGAAACAAACGGAAAAAGCAAAAGTCAGCCAGTTAAATTTTCAATCGGTAAAGTGTCCTCACATTTGATCTCAGGTCAATATTTGAGGCTCCAGTGGTCAAACAAATCGTTTTTCGCTATTAACTTTTCACTTAAAAAAGATAACGGAAAACTGTTTACGCCATTGTGTTTATATTGTCAAGGCGCTTTGAATGACATACATCGTAATCTTGTTAAGCTAACTTAAAAATTTGACCTCAGGTCAAGGTCAAGTGGTGACCCAAGTAGGGCATGTTGCATATGGGAAGACGTGTCTCGACGATACAAACACATTGATGTCTGTTTCACTTCTCTATCTTCCTTATGTCGGGAGTTATTGACAAAAAAGTGATGGTGACCTCGCATGACCTCAAATGACCAAATAGGGGTCACTGAACAAAACTTACACATGGATCATCAAGAATATCCTATAATAACATGCTCCAGAAGTAATTGGACTAATATCATGCATATTCTTGAAATAGGAAGCATTTGTATATTTACACATTTACTTATTATGGGGAGGTTACGAAATTGACCTGACCTTAGGTCATCGATATAAAAATTCTGAGATAAACGAATTGTAAGTACTTATGCCCTCATGACATCCTGTAATTTTCAAACTGATTGGTGAAAGACTGTGGCTTTGGCACAACTGCAAACATTTTTGGAGGTGGGGTCACTTGACCTGGTCTGATGACCTGACCTGAGATGACCCGAGGATATTTTTTCTTCAAAGTGTGCGCAATTGATGTACTAACAGGTTTGCTAAAACTCGGCGGCGCTGCGCGCCGCCGTTTTTTTCGCTATCTTTGAAAAACCTGGTGGGGGGGGGGGGGCGGAAATCAACCCCCCTGCAGTGCGCGGGATAAGGTCTATGAATGGTTAAGACGAAATGGGGAGGAAAAATACGTCACAGCTGAAAACGTGAGATAATGAGCCGGCTAAAATCTGGGGGCGAAATGGCCCTTTTGCTCCCCCAGGATTTTCGACTAGGGGCTTTTGGGTACCCTGCCCCCGCCCTCCCGCAATCCGCCGCCACTGCTCTGCACATCCCAACCTCTTCATGACCAAGTACGGCTTCAACAGCATTATCATCCAACATCGAACATTTCCCGACGAAAGTGATAACAGTAAGGTTTGTGGGACGAATATTTCGTAGGCATTTGATGGCCTACAAAAGGTCACGGACATGAATCGTGAATGTTTGATCGACGGGACTTTTGAACTTTGATACGCTGCTACCACCGTCCTGTCCTCCCTGCCCCTCTTGGCATTTGACTGCTGACGACTGCTGACGCAAACTGGGCATGTTTACACAAGCAACACATTTGATGACAACCAGCAGAACTTAACCTTTATATTTCCATAACTCGTAAACTTCAATAACCTTTTAATTACCATGCCCTTTAAATGTGATCGTCTGTGACCCCTCCGAGGAACGGTCACATGTCGAACTTTATATGCGTTCGGTGTTGTAGCTACAACTGCGTCCTCAAAAATTACAACCCCAATTATGAATATTACAACCCCAACATTGCCAGTAAATGCCTAAGTAAATAAATACTGCAAACGGCGCGCAAAATCACCAAAGGATTTTTCAATAACAATCATAGCAAAACAATTTATAAATATGATCAAACCAAAGGACAAACTCTAAAATATTAGTAAAGATTGCCATTAAAAGAAATGTTTCACCTTTCTGAAAGTTGTCAAATATACGCTGGTTGTAGTCGAAAATATGAAGTAAGTGCTGCTGAAAACGATGGTGATATTTGTTTTCTCTCGAAAGGTCAGTTAACTTTATACAAATTAAGTTTTAAATTTGGGATAATGACGTCATTATTGAGCGACAGAGCGTCAGACCGCCGCTGATTGGCTGACAAAGTGGGAATGGCTGAAAAAGTCGTTGTTAGCCAATCAGCGGCGGCACTAGCCTAGACCCCATTTTGCAAACTATAAATTGAATTACTTAAAAACGGCTAAGTCTTGGGGAAAATTACCTTAGTATTTTCGACATTTCAATAACGGCCAAAGATAATGGCTATCTCAGTTCAAAACCAATACAAAGGTGAAACATTCCCTTTAAATAGCATTTAAAATCCAACAATACAACATACCTATTATCCCAAAATTACTGCGTAAGACTACCTGTATGTAGCCAAGTAGGTGTAAGCACTGAGGTGAGGTTAGACTCATTGATGTGCTTATTGAATGATAGTTATATGTTGAGCTATTTGTCTCCTATTTGTTTCATTTTTCAAAGCTATTTGTGCTCCAAAAATATCATCGCTTTCACTGCGCTAAATTTGATTCGGCAAGTCCAGAAGTCCTGTAGTAAATATACAAATGAATACATATTTAAACCTATACTATACTAGATCAGCTAGGCCTGGCCTTTCTTCACCGAGGCGCACCGTTGGCTTTGCCGACCGGAAGAAGCCCGTGGACGAGTCGGTAAAGCCAACGGCGCATCTCATACAGCAGTCCGTGAAGAGCAAGTTAGGCTGATCGGATGCTTTATATTCTAGGTTCTTAGATCTATTTATATTTGTTCATCGTCAGGTAAAGTAATCGAATTTAGCGCAGCGAAAGGCTATTCCATTTTTAGAACACCGGTCACCAGTGGTTTACAAAGAATATATATGTCACACAAATAGCTAAATTATTTCGATCCAGTTTTGATCACCCGTGATCAAGAAATAAATGCAAAGTGTGGGGTATATATCATTTTTGAACTTGTGAACGTTTCCTTACGGACCGATTCGCTCATTTGCCGCTCCCGGGGCGGCTGGAAGCGTAAGGCCGCCATAAGGAAACCGGGCTAAATTCGTAATATAATCATGTTTACAACGTATTCTTCAGGAAATGTGACAACCGTACCCGCATGTACCATGTATAATACCATTGTTTAGGCATAAGCTAACGAATTTCGGTGCTTTGTAACTGTTGCGGTTGGTCCGCCTTTTTGTATTAAATAAATACAAATTGATCATATTTAACGTTACAAGTGTCGGAAAACGTCTCCTCACTTGATTATTTGTGGCTAATGAATTACAACGCACAATTTTGAAACAAACGTATCCCCGTTCTATATAGAACTTGTCCTGATTGTTGATGCTCTCCATGTGAAGCTGGCGCTGATGCTTTGATGCTACTAAGTGTGTTGCAGATTGTCGTGCGCGCGATTCTTTCTCTCATTTAGTTGTTGTTGATCCGGACATACAGTTCCTGTATGGTATGTAGGTGCGTGCAGAATGTACAACGATCTTCCCGTAGCCAATCAGCAACGGATTGATAATTGGATGTTGGATGGCTGGTATAGTTCATGTATGGCTCGCGCTTCAATCAGTCATCTGTAAACTGTTTGTGACTATCAAACAGCTAATAAAACCTATGTTCATTATATTGTGTTGACTATTTTACATTTTCGCTGACTCAATTACAACCCCAACGAAAAACAAAAAGTTCCGCCTCTGGGTACGGTGCGTGGCTCGCCCCTTATGCAGAACGTGTCGTGAGAAATGACTACCATTTTCCTTTCCTCGCGTGAGACGAATGTTACGTCACGCGCGGCTGACGTGAGCGGCGTCTGCGCCGAGTATATACAGCATAAACATACCGCGGAAACCTGCACCCATATTTGTGACAATATCTGTTTGACGTCTGTTGCTAAACATATAAGTGGTTTGAAAGTAGTTCACGGGTAGTTCGTATTCCCTCCTCGTTTTCAGAGAGGATTAAATATCACCGAAAACAATTATTTGTTCTGTGTTATTTCTCATACGGAGCATTCCGCGACAAATCGACTGAGGAGTGGCACGCTCATATCACCGATATTGACTTAACCCTCGCCCTACGGGAGCTTTTTTCACCTTCGCCCTACGGGGCAAGATTACTTTACTAATAAGGTTTGTTCACTAGGGAAATCGAACCGCCGCAGTGACGTCACACGATTTGGCAGGAATATTCCTTCATATGGTAGTAGTTAAAGAAGACGTTCTTGACGCAGATAATACAAAAACGAAGCGAGATTTCTATTTGTTTTTCTAAGGCTTGTCGGTGGTGGAAAAAGATAAAAATAGATCAGATCAAGATAGGAACATGACTGGGTGTCATGCGCGCCTGCTCGCCTGAACTGGAGAAGTTCGACATCGTCGCCTGGATCGAAACGTGGCTGGACGACACAGTCAACTCAACAGAGCTGGAATCAGTTCTCCCCCGTCACGCCTGGTACCGACGTGACCGACCGACTCATGCCGGCGGCGTGGCGTGCGCCGTCAGGTCGGCCCTCCATCCAGAGCGACGCAAGGATCTGGAGCGGGCCGACACGGAGGCGCTCGTGTTGGAGCTGCGGACCGTTCCGGTCTCCATGTTGGTCACTGTGTACTGTCCATCGGGTGACACCACGGTGCTGAACAATACCATGCAGCTGATCCAGAGACTCGTCACGAGGTACCCCGGGCGGCCATTAATAGTTGTGGGGGATTTTAATGTGCCGGATGTCAAATGGCGACTTCATATTAATGCTTCCGAAACAGTGCCCGTATACGATCGAGCGCCTCAGCGTGTTGTACAATTTCTGGAAGGATGCGATATATCAGGTCTCAAACAGCATGTGTGTGAGCCCACCAGGGGTGTGAATTTCTTAGACCTTGTGTTCTCAAGGGGTGTGCGTGTTGAAACTGTAGTGCGGACCGGTATATTTACGTCGGATCACAAGGAGGTCATTTCCCGGTGTCATGTCGAAACAAACACCGGACCGCCGCTGGTAGCGCGTACAACTGCACTGAACTATAAGAGGGCAGACTTTGACGGGTTAAGAGGAACTCTCGAACGTGTCTCATGGGAAATAATTGATAACACCCCAGTGGAGGAGGCACTAGACATGTTCTATGCTATGTTTGAACCAGCCATTCGTGATCATGTCCCATCAGTGACACTTCGGCGGCAATTCCCCCCGTGGTATGATGCTAGTGTAACGCGAGCGCTGAAACAGAAAGAAGCCGCGTTCAATAGGACGAAGCGTAACAGAACTCCTGACACAGTCAGTGATTTCGAGGAAAAAAGGAAGCGTTTCAAGTTTTTGTCATGTGCTAAATACTGCGAGTACATTAAAGGCATGATTGGTGATTTCAAGAGCAACCCAAAACGCTTCTGGTCATTTTTGAAGTGCGTTAGGGGCTCAAAGCGACAGCTTTCTGTTCTCTTAGACGGTGATCGTGAAGTTAGTGGCGATATTGAGCGTGCCAATTTGTCGAATAGGGCATTTGCAGCCAAGTTTTCGTGTCCCGATGTTGAAAGTGTACCCGATGCTCCCACTTACGACCTCCCCATCCTTGACCAACTCACTGTCCCGAGAGCCGCAATTAGATCAGCCCTGGAAGACCTAAAAGTCCATAAGGCGTGTGGTCCCGATAACATCAGTGCACGGATAATCAAGGAGTGCTCTGATCAGCTGGTGACCCCCTTGTCAATCCTTTTCAAGTTGTCAGTGCAGCAGGGTATTTTCCCGAGTAGATGGACCGAAGCCAACATAGTGCCCATTTTTAAGAAAGGGTCAAAAAAGTCACCTTCGAACTATCGAGCAGTGTCCCTCCTGCCACTACTAGGGAAAATCATGGAAAGAGTAGTATACAGCAATCTTCTAAATCACGTTAAACCTGTCTTGACACATTCACAACACGGCTTCCTGCCGCACCGTTCATGTGAAACAAATTTAGCTTGTCTTCTAAAAACAGCTTGGGAGTCCATATCACACAGCGGCCAAACAGATGTAATATACACGGACTACTCAGCGGCCTTTCAAAGCGTAAACCATTCATTGTTACTTCACAAGCTGCACCACTCATATCACATATCGGGCACCGTGCTAAAATGGCTCTCGACCTATCTAAAAAACCGCAAACAACGAGTCGTTGTAAATGGAAGGTGCTCCGACTGGACAAACGTGGTCTCTGGAACACCTGAAGGAAGCATTCTATCGCCATTACTTTTCGCTTTGTACGTTAACGACTTGCCTGACAAAATTACGACCAATTGTTTGCTATTTGCCGATGATGTCAAATTGTATCACAAAATGTCAACCCCGAACGACTCACTTTTGCTGCAAAGGGATCTGGGCAGTCTTTGCCAGTGGTCTGCTGACTGGAAACTTAATCTCAATCCGACAAAATGTAAGTCATTCACTATGACTTTGAAACGATCTCCCATTTCAGTGACTTACAAAATCAATTGAACACCCTTGGAGCACGTATCTTCAATCCGTGACCTTGGAGTATGGCTAGACGCTAAGCTCACATTTAGAGACCACATCAACTTCACGGTTACCAAGGCAAACAGAGCACTGGGTGTGATGATGAGATCCCTTCAGACTGGTTGTGCTCGCGGCGCCTTGCAACGGGAGCCAATATTGGCAGCATATTTCGGTAACGTGCGCTCCATACTCGAGTACGGATGTGTGATATGGGGAGGTGCAGCAGCAACACAGCTCGATCGGTTGGACCGTGTCCAACACAAGTTTCTTATCTGGCTCGAGTCACATGTCCATACCCTTCACCATTCACACTCACCCTCATATTCATATTCAGATCTTTTACAGTCTTTTAATATCGCCTCGCTTGCTCAGAGAAGAGTGCAGTATGTCATACTATTTGTACATAGAACCTTCTCAGGACGGATCGAGTCTTCTTTGCTTCTTCAAAGCTTTTCCTTGCAAATATCAACACGGCATACCCGCGCAGCATCGCACACAATCCTGCACGTCCCATTCGCTAGAGTGGAAACTGTTAAACGTGCCGTCTTTGCGCGGGCGCCTCGCAACACCAACCTATTCCTGTCTGCCTGTCCTGCATCCGACCTTTTCAATGATACCTTAGGAGCTTTTAGAAAGCAGGTGAAATCATATGTCAAGAGTATGGCGGTATAGGCTGCACAACACTGATGGCGATGAGTTGGGATTGTGTGTGGGCGTGTGTGATGTGAGCATGCGAGTTTTATTACTCTTATTTTACTGCTGGAGTTTTCTCATTTACCGATCTTATGTGTTCTTTTACAAGCGTTTTCTTAGGTCTGCGTAGCCTCAAAGCATGCCTGTGAACTATTGTTCATCTATGTTTATTTTTAACGTATTCATATTTACTGTTTCATGAACTTTTGTTCTATTTTAGTATCACATTTTCGTTATCATATTTGCCTCGTCTGTTTTCAACTGTGTGCGTGTGTCTGCTGCTATCGTGTCGTCGCGTGTTTTAATTACTCGACTTGAGCTGTAATTGGGTGAATGCCTGTTGCTCATTGTCAATAAATAAACAAATAAACAAATGAGTGACATGAAACTTGAAAGACCGTGATTACATTACTTTGGAAGACCAACGTTGATGTTCTGGGCATTTTGCTGAGAGCTATTAAATTACCTTAAGCATTGGTTCAGCATTTTTCCTATATTTGTTTTTACATTTGAATGCAATGTCAAGCATTCGTTCAGCACGTTGTATCATTAAATATGTTCTTAGTATGACATGTCTGCCTATGACAGTAGGCTGTTTTCCTTTATTTTTTATCAGTTGTGAGAGCTGCAAGGGGAGGGATTGCACCACTGGATCGCTCGCTGGTCAAGCCTACAGCTGAACCTCCGGAGGTTGTGATTAGCAATATATTTGGATTTAGGTTGTTTTGCACTTGATGATTTCACGAGTCAGTTAGGGGTGCATTAAGATAGTGGTTAGAGTACTTGTCTCATGAGGTAATTTGGG